>JABFEB020000092.1:17967734-18025170 GCA_019775895.2 Stomatorhinus ivindoensis
ATATACACACACCACACTTAAGATTTTCTACCAGATTAAGCAAGACAACTGAAATCTGAAATACATGATTTAAGCAATTTTGAATATGGTGGGATTGTTGGTGCCAGATGTTGTGGTTGCAGAATCTTAGAGACATACATTCCTGGGATGTTTACTCAATACAGTATCTAAAGTTCAGACAGAATGGTATGATGCTATGAACAAAAAACAGCCAGTCAATGGATTTCTGTGGCTGAAGAAACCAATTTAAAATAAGAGGTCAGAGCTGTATGCCTAGACCAAACTAACGGAATGGCCACAAGTGCAAAAATAACAGTTTGGTACAGCAGTGGTGAGTACCAAAAGTCTGAAAGCACAGTTTGTATTTGCTTGCAGCAGATTAGCAGCTAGTGGGTCCTACTAGGGGCATACAGTAGCTAGAAATTCTGGACCCTTGTGCTAAGGTTGCTGATAGAATTTGCCTGGTAGGTTTCGCATAGCAGAAGATATGCTCTAAGCATATAAATTATAATTTTCCATAGTCTGGGGTGGGGTGCAAGGCTGTGGAATGTGGAATGGGTGGGGCAGCATGGTGATGCAGTGGGTAGCAGTTTTACCTTGTACCCCTGGGACCTAGCTTCAAGTGTGTTCCAGGTGAATGGAGTTTGTATGTTCTCCAAAAGTTGTTACAGCGTTTTCTCTGGGTACTAAAGGTTCTCTCCCCCATGTTCCAAATGTGATAAATTGGAGTTACCATATTGTTCATAGGTGTGTATGTGTGTGCGTGCATGTGTGTGTATGTATCTATGTGTGTGTATGTGTGTATGTATGTTTGTGTGTGTGTGTGTGTATGTGCATGTGTGTGTGTGTTGATGTGTGGATGCTCTTCAATGGGTTGGTGCCCCATCCTGGATTGTTCCATGGCCTCTGGGATAGGCTCTGGATTCCCCCCAAGACCCTGAATAGGACACAGTTTCAGAAAATGGATAGATGGATATTCAGGGGGCCCTATAAAGTGCTAGGCATTTGAATGTGCCAGAGTATCCATGCCCACCCAACACCATAGCTTTAGCTTAGTATGCATAATAATTTTAATTATTCATATTGCCAAAGACCAGGGTTGGGGCCACTCCAGAATGCATTGATCAATTCTAGTCCAAATCAGGAAATGGAACTGGAGTTGCAACTTAAATCTCCCTGAAATACAAATTCAACTCCAGTTCTGTCCCCCGTAGTTTTTTTCCAATCCTAGCTCCGGTTCCATTTCCTGAGTTGCACTGGAGTTGATCGATGCATTCCGGAATGGCCCCAACCCTGCCAAAGACCAAATGCAATGTGAATATTAAACATAGACTTTTCCAAACAATTTCAATAATGGTACAATCTGTAAACATGTCTTGTTAGATGCAACCGTGCTTTTAATTTGGCTATGCACGGAATACAGGGCATTTGTATGTAATCTTAGAAGCCAAGCTCATATTTCCCCTTTGGCACACATACTGGTGTCAGTCTTGGAGTGCATTATTTTTGCACAGTACCCCTGCTCTACTGTTTGGTTCATTGCTGTTGGTTTTCTCACTTCCAGAAGGCCAGCTGTTCCTCCTGCTATAACCTTCAGGGTGGCATCATTTTAGAAATATTGATTTGTCCACCAAATTAATGGCATAGCAGATTCCTCCTGGTAGCTGGGTACATATCATTTAGGTTTTTTTTTGGATATATTGTACATATTAGTAGCTTTTTTGTCTTCAGCGGATTGTAATTGATACAATAAGACAATTGGATCACCTCTTTAACATATTGGCCAATTGGAAAATGTATACAAGGCTCACACAAGGCTATGGTATTCTTCAGGTCAGTTTGACCTGCAAAACATGTGTTTACACATTGTTCTGGTGTACCCATACAATCCTTTTTTCAATAATTAATTCTACTAAATAAAAACCTAATAAATATTCCAGTGTAGTTGGGGAATGCTGCTCTTGCCACATAATGATAATGAAAGACACTTTATTGATCACACCTGCCTCAACTTGCTATTGGTAGAGCAAGCTGCCCACAAAGGACAGCCACCCATTGGGGAGCCAGGGAGCTGGGGGTTAAAGGCCTTGCTGAAGGACCCACAGACATGCTGAGGCTGGGTTTGAACCAGCAACCTTCTGATCACAGGCACAGCCCACAGATCCACACACTGCTGTATAGTAACTATGAATTCATAATATATATGTAACCCCACGCAGGGATTGACATAACTGGTATGCAAGTACATATTTGTAGCAAAAAAGGGTAAAAATGTATGGTAATTTTTTGTCTTAACAGCATAAATGCATACTTATTTTATACTGTGGAAGATTCAGTTTTTCCTTCAGTACGTCTTGTCTGTTCAGA
This sequence comes from Stomatorhinus ivindoensis, assembly GCA_019775895.2. Classification (NCBI taxonomy): domain Eukaryota; kingdom Metazoa; phylum Chordata; class Actinopteri; order Osteoglossiformes; family Mormyridae; genus Stomatorhinus; species Stomatorhinus ivindoensis. The sequence goes on from JABFEB020000092.1 coordinate 17,970,102, forward strand.
GGAGCCCTTCAGTATGCATGTGTAATATTAACCTTATTGTCAACTTAAGAGGGTCTGATTATTCTCCTCTGGAATCTTTAATTTAACACGTTTTCAATCACACAAGTGCCATTAGAACATTGCTCGTCATTCTTTGTAAACTATAGACACTGTAATGTTTGAATATCCTGGAAGGAGACTTTCTGAGATAGTTTCTGACATGCCTGAACCAATCTTCGAGGAACCCCATGCAGATGGCCCACATTTTTGCTCCCTCCCAACTCCCAGTGAACTGGTAGAGAGCAAAAACGTGGACCGTCTGGGGGTCCCTGAGGACTGCTTTAAGAAACACCTCTTTACACCACTCCATCGGACACGTGGCATTGTGCTTGGTGATGTGAGGCTTGCTGCTCTGCCACGGAAGCCAATTCCATGAAGCTCCTCGGCATACAGTTTTTGTGTTGGGTTAATGCCAAAGGAAGTTTAGAACCGCAGTTACTGAGTCAACAGAACATTAGCGACATAGATGTACTAATGGCTTCAGCATTCAGCTGCCCACTCTGATTCTTGACATGGTCTCCCACTTTGTAGCTGAGTTTCCATTGTTGCTTTTACAGTTTTCTGTGGAATATAAAGCAAGGAAGAAATTTCATGAACAGACTTATTGCAAAGGTGGCATCCTATAACAGTACGGCACTTGAATTCGCTGAGCTCTTCAGAACGACCAATTCTTTCTCGAGAGTTTGTAAACCTGACTGCATGGCTGGGTGCTTGATTGTATACACCTGTGGCAATGGGTCTGAATGAAACACCTGAATGAAACACCTCATGTAGAGTATCCCCATCAAGGGTTTACCCCAGCCTCATGCCCCATCCAACTTAGGATATGTTCCAGGCCCCTCTGCAACCCTGACCAGGATAAGCTATAAGACTATAAGATGGATAGATGAATGGATCAATAGGAACATCACAATCTACAGGTCCAAAAGTTGAGAGTAAATGTGATATTGCCATAATTGTATGAACATGAAAACAGATCACTTTAGGTATAATATTTTTTAATTGAGCAAAACAAATGCAGGGTTAATGTACCAATTTTGAATTCATTTACATATTGACAATAATGTATTTTCTATTATCAGTTTTTAAGTGCAACTTCACAATGATGCATGTGGTTTACCCAAAAAAGGAATCTGTTATTATACCATACATCCATTATCTATACCCGCTTAGCCAAACGGGTCATGGGGGGTGCAGAGCCTACCTAGAAGCAATGGGCACAAGGCAGGGAACAACCCTGGATGGGGGGCCAGCCTGTCACAGGGAACAGACACACACCATACACTCACACAGGCACACCTATGGGCAGTTTAGTAACTCCAAATAGCCTCAGCATATTTTTGGACTGTGGGGGGAAACCGGAGTACCTGGAGGAAACCCCACTACAACACAGGGAGAACATGCAAACTTCACACACACAGAACCCAGGTGGAGACTCGAACCCAGGTCCCAGAGGTGTGAGGCAGCAGTGCTAACCACTGCACCACCATGCCAGCCACTATACCAGCCATACCTATATAATAAATACATATACTGGTACCCAGGCCTGGACTGGCAATATTCCAGTGGGCCTATGGGTTAGTGAGCTGACAAAATTAATTATATTTATGTTTGATGAGCCTGTCAGGACATAAGTTTAGGTACTTGTGAAACAATGTTTTCTTCACTAAGAAACTCTAAGGGGGTTTAAGGAGTTTATGGTAAATAGGGGAAACGCATGCATGGATTTGCTGCCATCTTGGGATATAAAAATAGAAATGCACAATTTCAGCAGAAAAATTACCTTGTTCCCTTAGCAGCTGCTCCATCGGAAAGGTTAAATAAATTATATAACCAAATATAGCCATAGTCCTGTCTGTTGTGCAAAAAACAAGATGATAAGCATCCAATGCATTTGTCACTAATAATGTAAACCTTATAGCCATATCGGTATTTCAAATTAAAATGGGCTGTGGCAATACGGATTTTAAAGTATATGTGTGAATTTAGGACAAAAAAAGTCTGTATTTCCCCCCCGAGACCCCACCCATTCATTTATGTCCATTGTGGTGGACATTTTATTTTTGCATCTATCTTTTCACTGAGGAAATGTATTTATTCCTGCTGTACACTAAAGGGGACATGCTGTGAAATTAAAAATAAAAATATATTCGAACAAAAATCTAAATTGTAAGATGTCTTACTTCCTCCAAAGACAAATAACCTAAAATTGAAGAACACTTTTTCCCTTGGGTCTCAGGAGGCTATAGTTTTGCTGAGCAATGTGACCTGGTGTCTTACATGGATTACATACAATTTCTAAATTATTTCTTGAAATGAATGCTTTTTCCCTGCTCTTGACAACCCCCTCTGTTATTATCATCACTTTCAATACAGGTTATCTTATTATTTGCTTTTATTACTAAGCAGGTTAAAACTGCATTTTAAACACACCATTATACAAGTAATCACACAGGCAAATACGGAACGGCAAGATATATTTCAATTATGAGAAAGTTTAGGACTCAAACATATTATGGACTCATACACTTTAAATGGTTTTATGCGATTTAATGATCTCAGTCGAGCTACCGTTCTTTCAATAACATCTCTGAAAGCCATTAAGGGTAGGCTATACCGACCGGATACATGCTGTCTTTTACTTATTTATACGTGAGCTCTAATTAGTCACATTTACCGGGGATTTCCAAGATTTCTTCTACCAGGTATATCAAGATTAATATAAAACAGACATGCGCAACAATGCATAATGATATCAGACATCATTATTTCAAAATTAGACTCCCACATAGCAACCGTTGCGTGGTAACTGCTGGAACTGTCGTCACTAAGGAACTGTATCTGTCAATATATACCTTAACGGAAGTTGTTTTTTTATCATGTCTTTAATGGTGCTTCCATAATGAAGCTTCTTATATTACGCAACATATGAACATGAATCGTATGAAATGGACTTAGGCTGGTTGTGTACTTTGTGTACATATAAATTAGGATTAACATCTAACTGCTAAACATATGGTAGTATGATTTAAACATAATTAATTATAACAAAACTCAAGCACACACCCTAAGTTATATTTAATGACATGTTTACCTAATAAACTCGGGAGTCTGTAGAGGACATGCGTCAACTTTTTTTTCTTTTCGTTATCCGAGATCACGGTCGACGTACTTTTCTCGTTATGTCGACATAACCAAAGTGTTAACCACACTTCCCGTCCCCCCCGCCTCCTTGCACTTGACCCCCCCAACTCATGCCCACTAACAATCCCAAGCTACCTTTTACATATTTATTCAGTTCCCATCTGACAGCAATTTTGCACAGAACCTTCTAAACACTGTTTGCACTTTACGTCACCGCGTCCTTGTTCAACTGCCCTGTGTGCTTTAATTGTCCCACGGGGCCAAATAAAGTTTTTTTAATTGAATTGAATTTTGAGATCGAGACTTTTTCTTTATTTAGCCGACATCTTTCAAACATCACCCGGTAACCATGGAGACGTCCCAGACTCTCCAGTTGGTTGATAATGAAACTGGCTACTCGTTCAGATTCTCTATAATTCCTCCGACGGTATAGCTGCAAATTTCTGAGCCTCGATCCTTCCCAAATGACGAACACGAACATGACAATTTTCTAGCATCGACAGGCACGCTGTTATTTCCTCTTATGCATGGTTCGGTGCAATATATCTCGATTTTTCCCCCACAGTTTGAAGTCTAACTTGGTTTTACAAACGATCGAATGCAATATATCCACTTATGATATTGGTGCAATATGCTTTTACTTTACTGTGCAATATACTTCTATACACTTTTACTTTTCCTGTAACTTTTGGACAAAGGTACTTTAGATTCCTGTACAGAATTTTTCTATCTTATTTTATTTTTACTTTATTTATTAGAATGTTTAACAGAGCTCTAATTTGTTTTACACTTCATTACTATTTTTTAATTTATATTGTATTATTCTTGTCTTCGTGTCTATGTCTGATTGTGCAGTCGCAATGTAAGCAGTTTCCTCCGGGATTAATAAAGTCTTCTGATTATGATTCTGTAAGTACTGTAAAATCTGATGCATTTGTCCATGAGGACAATACTAAACCTGTCGCGAGATCACGGGAAAGTGACATGGGTTATGTAGAGATCACAATAAAAAGGTAAGTAGTGATCTCAAGAAAACGACTTCGGTTACGTCGAGATCACGAGAAAAATAAGTCGTAATATCGAGATAACGAAAAGAAAAAAAATGATGCATGTCCTCTACTACGGAGCCAATAAAGGGACATAGGTGACCAGGTACTAACTGGTGCGCACCAGACACTACCCTGTGTGACTCTACAATATTTATTCCTAAAGGACACCTTGACCAAAACAAGAAGAAAGCCTGCTATGAACAAGTAAGTAAATAGTCACATGGGTAAACGTTCCACTTAACACCGGCTTTTATTTTGAAAAGCGCTTTTAATGCGAGAACCTGGGGTTGGCTACAGAGCCCATCACTAAGGCTGCCAGATATTACTCTCATACCGATGACACTGACTCAGTATGAGTTACATGAAACGCATTTTATTTTAACGCTTTTTAATGGTTTTACATTAAATTGCGAGCATACAAAACACGGAATACGTGTTTTCTACGGTATTACTAAATCAACGTACGTTACAGTAATTAAAGTAACAAAGGCTTACAATCAAGAACAACATTTGGTAACCCTATTTCTATTACGAATCAGTAATGGCGTCGCGTTCTCTGCGCCGACGTAGTCAGTCTTACCGAATACGCTAGTGTGTACTTGAAATACTGATTTTTCATGTTCAAATTTAAATGTCCTTTTCGTAATAAATGTGTTTCCGAAAGAAGAGTTGTGGGGTAAGTGATGGGAATATAATAAAAATTCAATTGAGCATCTCAACGGGGCAAGCGGTCGGCTATAGCTATTCACCGGTCAACAGTGCGGAAACAAGACATTTCACTTGGGATAAGAGAAGAAAAGTTAAACATTATAACATTAGTACGCACGGAACTACGTAATCAGTAATTAAAATGCACCCGCTATATAGCTATCACATAATTTCACTACGGTTAATGGTTAAACACATAGTGCCGCTGTATGAATTGAACTCTTCCTTCCAAAAAGCTAATCGGCGAGCGCTGTTCGATTGCTTTGGCCTTGTCTTCCGGGTCTTCAGGCTGGGTGGTCAGAACGCGAGATTTCCTGCTGTAATATTCTAAAAGAAACCGTGCGCTGAAATCCGTTCTGTCGTTCTTAAATTACAGCTATTGTTTTGCTGAATTCGAAAATACTTTTCAGGTGGACGTCTTACAGCGTGCTAACAATTGAGTGTCTTATATGTATAAACGAAAACATCCTTCTTCCACCCGCTTACCCTAGGCAGGGTCCAGCACCTGCATATATGAGTCCCTATTCCAGGCTCATGGCTGGTGTAAACCCTAAAAAGGACTACAGTCCGTTGCAGAGCAAATACTCATACAGTGTGGGCAGTTTTGAGATGACCGTAGTGCAGCTGCATGTTTTTGGCTTACGGGAGGAGAACAACACTCAGGATTCAAACCTCCAATACTCCCACTACCCGCTGAACTACTAAAACGAAAGTTTAAGATATACTGTCAACTACCACCCAGTCATGCAGCAGAATTTAAACCTGTGAATGTTAAAAATGAAAAGCTAAATATCCACATGCTTTCTTCATTAGAATGGAAAGTAAATGTAATCTCTTTAAACTACAGGGTAAAAGATAGCAAGCTGACATAATAGCACACATTTTCAGCGTTTTTTTATCCAATTACAGAATGGAATTTTGCAGTCTTTGTTAGTGAAATTAAAATGCTATCCACATTGTCACAGACAATGTCCATGTATATTTACCTAGCTAATTATGTGAGTGGTTAATGTTTGCAACTGTTGTTTTGTTTTAGGTGGTGGACAAAGCATGAAGGGTTGTCTTCTAGATTGATCTCAAGAGGATCGAAAATGGATGATAGCATACAGCCCCTCTTTACCTTTGGTGTAATAGCTGATATCCAGTATGCTGACATTGACGATGGTTATAACTTTACACATACAAGAAAACGGTATTACAGGAATAGTCTTCAGTTGCTGCGTAGAGCAAACGAAACTTGGAAAACAGCGACTGTACAACCTAGCTTTATTCTTCAACTTGGGGACATCATTGATGGTTTTAACAAAAAATATGAAGCATCACAGAATGCCCTTCATGCAGTTTTAAAAGAGTTTGACAAAACTGGCATCGCTGTGCACCATGTGTGGGGGAACCACGAGTTTTATAATTTCAGTAGACAAGATCTTACTACATCACTTAACAGCCAAAATACAGATTTTGCGATGAGAGAGGATGAAATCAAACAGAAACATCCAGACAATGAGCAGAGTTATGCCTACCATTTCAGTCCAGCTCCAAACTTCCGCTTTGTTGTGCTTGATGCCTATGATGTCAGCCTTATTGGACGCCAAGAAAACAGTGAGCAGTACAACCAGGCACTTAAAATTTTACAGGAGCACAATGGCAATTATGATTTGAATGAGCCCCCAGGTAATTATTGTTCTGTATCATGATTTTTTTTTTCGTTTGCAAAGGTAATGCGTGAAGTAGTAATACTTCAAAACCATTTCAGGCATACTGGTAAATCACATTAATTATGCTCTTTCTGAAGTGAATGGTCTTCTGAACCTTAAACTGCATGGCATATTGGCATTATATTCCGGTGTTATACATATTTGTTAATAGTTTTAATTCATATAGATGTGTATTGGCTTTTATTCCTGTGTGTATGAGTGTGCGCGTGTGCACATCACTGAAGTTTGTCTGGAAGGAATTTATGAGTATTACTAGTATAGTGACAGCAAAGAGATCTACTTTTGTAGCACATTCAGGACTGGAACAGAGATTTGTGAAGTTCAATGGAGGATTCGGCCGAGACCAGCTGGAATGGCTGGATAGGTTACTCACTCTGTCAGATCAAAAACTAGAGAAAGTCACCATTGTGAGTAAGTAACAACACTTTTTTTGTATTTGTTAGAATGTTAGAAGTGAAACTATTTGAGTAATGCAATCTTTCATTCAAAATATATTGCTATGCGCCACATAATTCATTTCAGTAAGTGCTTTTTTATCTTTGCCAGGTCACCTTCCAATACATCCCAGTTCTACAGATCCTGTTTGTCTTGCCTGGAATTATGATGCCGTTCTCTCTATTTTATACTCACATAAGAGTGTAGTGTGTTTCATGGCTGGACATGACCATGATGGTGGCTATCACCAAGATATCTGTGGTATCCACCACATCACTTTTGAAGGGGTCATTGAAACTCAACCAAATAATGATGCTTTTGGCACAGTGTATGTATATGAGGACAGGATGAAGCTTAAGGGGAATGGGAGAGTTCCACACAGAAGTCTTAACTATGAGTGAGAAACAATGGACATTGGTAAACCTTACAGCAATTTTAATGCTAGACATTTATTATTTACTAAATCAAAATGTAGTTTTGGGCTTGGGAAGTTTGAATGAAGTATATGAAATTTACCTGCATTTACTTTACTTTGATGCCTGGCAAAATGTTCCATCATGGACTTGTAATAAGTTACATTTGTCCATGCCAAGACGTTTTTGATTCAACATGCCAGAAATTATGTATCATTAATTAAAGTAATACAGCGTATTGATCAGGCGTGGGCAATCTTACAGAAAGGGCCACGCATACACACTGTCCCTTTGCGAATAAGATTGGCCACCCCTAGTATATGTGTGTGTGTATGTATGTGTACATATATATATATGAACAGAATATACAGTTATACATTATAATATATATTTATTTAACAGTCTACTGTAACTTGTTGGATATACAATGTTAACTGCTGGGATAATGGCATTTTGAAAAGAGAGTACGTAAGTCGAGTAACAACTGTTTGACCTGCCCTGTCATATATAGCAAAAACAAATTTTCTTTTCTTTTTCTTGCAGTCTATTTTCTGTACAACCAATCGGTAAATATACGGTCCTATCTTGTTGGACAATGTGCAATATATTTGGGGTATTTGTATTTAACAAATGGCTGGCATCTGGCTGTTTTGTGTAAAAATATTTTTATTTGTAAACTTTTTTTGACTTGCATCTGTTAAGAAAAATGATTCTTCTGTGCACATTAGTGATTGTTGAACCTTGATATTGTTGTTTACTTTGACAATGGGAAATTTTTAATTAAAAAAATATTAAAGATACTGGACATGCAGTAGTTCTTTATTCATGTTACAATTTTTTGCAAGGCATCATGTGTACTTTTCCTTCAGTATGTATGGAGCCAGACCAATTATCACTTAATCAGTATGCTTCAGGTAATTAATAACATATAATGAAATTCTAAAATTGTGCAATGTGTATTCATTTGTAATCAGTGAAGTAAATTTAATTAAAGAACACCATCAATACAGGCATTATTTAAAAATTTAGATTTTTAAGTACTATTATGCGTCAATAAATATCTATGACATGGAACCCCATGTTCCTCTTAACTAAATTAAAGCAAGTGAGCAGCATTTTCCCACTTTTATAAGAATGACGAACGTTGGATTGTAGATAAATTAAAATAAGCTTATGGCTTATGGTGCTCACATAATCAATTAGAACTGCCGTTTTATTATTTAATTTTTATATGTTTACCTGAAAGTTTTCATTTATGAAAGATTATTAGCAAAACAATTCAAATGCATTTAAAAATATTTCAAACTGTATGCAATTTTATTATAATTGCAATATCATGCATTTAATTAGCGTGTCCTATCCAAGTAAATAAAACCCCATAAATTATTTGCCTAAGAACTTTTCCCCTCAAACCTAGACAAAACAGTGATAAGCACGTACAGAGCATATACCGCAGATAATGTTATCACCGCTCGTAATGCTCAGCGCACACTGCCCCCGCTGTTGAGCGCAGTTGCTATATTGAGTTTAGTAGCTAGATGTCCTGTCCGGAGAAGCTGAAGTTTAAACTCCCTGCATTGCAGCCTTGAGCTGCTGGAATCAATCACGCAACAATGGCGACTCCCAGCCCCAGCAGCAACTCAACAACCTCCTCTAGCAACAGCAGCAATAATGCAGGATCAACATCATACCACCACCAGTCCCCGTCTCAGCACATAACGACAGTCAGCAGCATGCAGGGTAAGACGTTAAACATTCAAAAGCCCCTAACTGCTCCTTTTCAAGTGATTTTTGCCAGAATTATTGGAGAAAATGATTGGCGAAGATGTATTTTCACCCTGGCACTGCTGCACTTTAGCAATGCAGTGTGTATTTCCTCATCATCGTTTCGTATAGGCCTGTGTACAATGCTTATATACCTTGTTTTATTTTTAATAAATCCGTTTTACTTAGGAAATGCTTAGCACAGTGTATAAGGGCAAGTGACATCTGAAATTAAACGTTAATTAATTGAAAATGCGTAGTTAACTAGCTATATTTATTTGCAGTTTTTCCACTAAGCGAGTATGCTAGCTAGCTCTGCTATATATTAGCAATTCTCTGCACATAGGCCTGATGCTATAGTGCAGCATGTAGTACGTTTACAGCATATATTTTTGCCTAGAAATAAGGTTTAAACCAACAGTGGCCGTATAATGTTCAAATATGCCGTGTTAAGAGAAATGACCGAAACCCGCAGGTATATTGATTGGTGGCAATTATGGACACTAAACAAAATGTTAGCAAGTCAACAAGCTAACCAGCTAAGTGTGCTCCTATTTATGTTATACTTTATTTATTTGCATTAACGAGTTAAATCATTTGGATATGTTTCTATTGGCATTTTCAAGAAAAAAAACCAATGCTTGTTGCATTGATTGTATTGTCTTCTTGTGATATTAGTAACCTAGTGAGAATATTTAAGTACAGTAAAAATATAGATAGCCAGTTGGCTCGTGTTCACTGAAACTGCATTTAGCCTGTTGCGAACTCTAGACTGCACCCAAAAGCTAACTATATTTCTGTACATGATAAAATATCGTGTAAGTCGAGTGTATCTGTGTATTTGGTAAAATATTACACAGAGTGGTGGTTTGTGTCCTAGAACGACGTCATGAAAATGTTGAGATTTGTCACGGTGCAGGTTATTTTTCTGCAGACAATCCATTAAATGTTTAATTTAAACCTTTCAGAGACCAACACGTGCTGGAGATGTCAGAATGAAACAGGTACTCTTACACATTTTTTATAGGAATGCAAAGTGTGAAAGCGTTTTGTTTGTTTCCATAATAATCCACAAAACGACATGCTAGCAATGGTGTTCTGTATTCTTAGACCATATATAAATATTTAATATAACATTTAAAAGACATTTTTAAATGTCCACATTCTTATTAAAACATCTGTAATTGTTTCCCAATTACAATGATTATTATTATTATTATTGAAATAATGTTAACATATGTTATATTGTCTGGAATAAAAAAGCAGTAGTATTATTTCTGTACTTCCAATATGAAGTTAATAAGTTACTTTTATATATTTTGGGAATAAATTCGGTGAGTCCACGGAATGTAATCAAGTAAGTAGCAGAAGTATCACTATAAGCCTCACTATAAATTTCTTAGCTTTTTTTCCCCACCAGTTGTTACAGACACTAGTGATCTGAATATTTAGTTAATAACAGACAGATGGCCTGCACATAAGTTAAATTGTGTTGGGTCTACAAATTGAAAATTTTAGTGGTAGTTTTGTTACCGATTTTGGATTGTAGCTGATTGCATTTTTATTTTATGTATATGCCAGTATGTATATTGATGTTTTTAAAACTTGTATATTTCCGGAGTTTCTTATTTTAAACTGCATTGGTCATAACAACAATGAAAATTCATTATGATTTCCAATCTCTGAGCTGTATATTTGTATATATGTATGTATGTTTATATTTGATAATGTAGAGTTATAGAATGATAGTTTGGAGAGCAAAACATAGGGTGGTTTGTCAATTCATTCATACATTTTGTTGTCCTATATTAAATGTATTTCTTTGAAATGATGAGTTTTTTTGTGCGCATTGCTTGACTACAGATGCTGGAGACATTTAACTATCATAGGTTTACTGTCCTATTTGTCAGTTTGATTAGAACCAGTTAAGTACATTTTGTTTTCAAAGCAAAATATTGTGCCCCACTTTTGATGTCAGTCTTTAATATTAGTTTTCTGAGTGCTATTAACTTAACTTACTCCAGTTTATTTAAAATGGTAACAGCTGGACACCAAGAGTTTTGTGGAATTTTAATTATTATTGTGAATGAATTAATGAAGACCAGTGGTTCTTATACTGGGGTATGCATTCTACCAGTGATACTTGAAATTCCCTGAGGTCATACGCAAAAAAATAATTTTTTGTTATGTGCGCTGGAAAAAAACAAAAAACAGGAATTGAAAATTTGAATTTCTTAACTTAAAAATATATTTCCTTAATAGTTTTCACGATGTTTAAGACACTTTACATATTCTCAATTATGACACATTTGGGGCAGGTTAGCATCGCCTACACTATACTGTATGTGGCAATTCTTGAGTCTGAGAAGGATTATTCTTTGGTCACCTGCAGAAGCTGATACCATAGCTCATCACCTGCATTGGTGATACAAAGAGCACAACAAGTATTAGTAAGTGTCGGAAAACCACGAAACAGCGTTATGATCCCTGTTGACTAAGTTTGGGATTTACTAACATTCGAACAAAGACCAAAGCTCACTACACTTATCCCTGACATTTCTAATCTTGCCATGCCAAGTAGGCTGACCCCTATCCCTGAAATGGTAAGTGCTGTTGTGTTCCGTGTATGCTCATGTGTGTGTGCAAATGTATGTGCATTCAGGATACTGTGATTTTTTTTTCCCCACCCATGTGGTACTTGACTACTTTGCTTTGATTTGAAGTGGTATGTAATACAGAAAGTCTGAGAACCACTGATCACTAAAGGGTTATTTAGGGATAAAAATGACTTTTTTTTTTTTTATACTGTATTTCCTTGAATAAAAACTGAGATTCAATTAAAAGTCGCGTCTCAGATAGTGGCGGGGGCATGGTCGACATGAACAAATAAAGGCGGGGCCCTAAATACAGACTTAGAGAAAAAACATGGGATGATAAACTCCTGGGGGCTCATTTATAAAAGCTTTGTACAAACAGAATAGATGAGAAACGTTAATACATACATTTATACAAAGATTTTGCCATTTAAAACGAAACAAGCAAAACATATCTTGAGAATGATTTTCGAGTGGTACAGAGCAGTTGTATGAACATTTTGAAGGAAACCAAAATTAGCAACATCCCAAGTTCTGAAAGAAGTTCCATTTACTCAGTTTTAACACCTGGTGAAATGCACATTAATACATGCAGAACAAATTTTATATCTGATAGACAACTATGATTGAGTATTTGTGTTGGTGATGGTTATATGGTTTTAGAAATCAATTACTGGTACTGTTAGCCAGCTCTTGTGATTTTGATTGCCTTGCAATACTGAAATCTACTGTTATGTAGTTTGTTTTAAGGGAAATATTTCCACTTTCAACCAATTTTTAGATATTGGCTATACAGTAGTTTTACTAGTTCTAAAATTATGTGCCTCAAAACGTTTTTGTCATAGATGAAACTGGATATAAAGAAAAGTTACCTTATCCAGTGGTATGAGGCTATGGAAACCCCGACACGGAAACCCTTGATTTGGGTTTTCTCATCCCCTGAGTGAACGATTCTGAATTTGCACATTGCTTAGTGGAATGTTGAAAGGTGAATAAGTATTTTTTTTTATGAATGTTTTTTTAGTAAATATCGTCCTACACTGTACACCAGGGTGAAATGTCTAGAACATATGACGGTATGAAAGAAATCAGTATCACCCAAAATCATGCTGTAGGCTTGAGCCCTGTGCTGCCTGGGATTGCCACCCCCCCCCCCCCCTTAACCCTGTCCAGTATAAGCAATTAGAAGATGGGGGGATGGATTGAGTTTATAAATTTTTTTCCTCATTTTTAACTGGTCGTAGATTCTCTTGTTGTATTCTTTTGTGGAGTGTTTGTTAATGAGTCTCCTTTGAGTATAGTGCATCATTAAGACAAATTATTGTATTATTTTTACAGTAACTGGCATTTTTGATTAACTGCAGAAAAGCCCTATTACTTACAAGGTGTATAACTTTCTAAATTTACAGAATATTCTTAAAACTGTGGCTGTCGAATAATTTTGTTTAGGTTAGTGGAACTAAATTGGCGTGTTCTATGATCCAGTCACAAGTTTCAGAGCCCTCTCAAAATGACTTAAAATGACAAGATGAGTAACCATTAATGCTTAGTTACCAAGTAAATAAAGTTGTTGTAGTAGCCATAGGTCATAATCATGTATGAGTTAAATAGGCATTTTGTTTACTGTTCGTTATCTGCTTTAGTTTTTTTGATGTGATCTTGCTTTATATTAGGTGAGGTCTGAATGGATATAAAAATGCAGACAAGATGTTTCATCCACATTTTTTTGGGTGAGGTAACATTTATATTCGCCAGGCTCCCCTGAAATTATAATAGGTTCATTTTAAAGATCTATAAATATATATTATCTATGACATTCCATTTTGGGGATGCATGGTATGTGTATAAACAAAATGTAAAAGTTTCTGTAATGCGTTACTGACTATATAGTTATCTGGCTTTCAGGAGTGGTGGGGGGAAAAGATAATTTAAATGCAGTCCTTTCTTCATTTGTCTCGGTAATGGAAAATGAACCTTATTGTTAAAGTATGTTACTAGGCCATTTAGACTACAGTACTGTTGTTTACCAATACTCTTGTTTTGCCTTTCGAAATTTGTTTGGCGTTTTATAACTGCATTTATAACATACATCTTTAAAGAAATCGGAAAGAAATTATTTAATGTATTTTTATACATAATTTCAGATTTGGTATCAGTGGCTTGTTTTTAGCACTGTGAAATCACACCCTCCGGTGGGTTTCTTTTGAACTTCTCTGTTCTGTCTCCGTTTGTGTAGATTTTTTCCTACAGATGTGTGGTTTAGGCGGGTCAGTATCCCTTTTGCTTACATGTGTGTGTGTGACGTGTGATGGACTGGCATTCTGTTTATTGTGTGTCCTGCCTTGCGTGTCCTGTGACTCCTTGGTTACACTCCAGGCCTGGCATTGAATCAACCAGTTTAATTACAGTGTCATACTTTACACTTTAACAAAATAAAGCAATTTTTGGCATCTGCAGTAATATATATATATATATATTGAAGATATATAATAAAATTAATGAAATATATTTTTAACAATATGTAAATTATTCATCTTCACAATCGAGTTATCCAGCTAGTCTAGCTTTATGAACTGGAGCGTTGTCACTCATAGTAAGGAATTTACTTATCAATCCTTTTTCTGATGTAAGCCCTTCCGTTGGCGTGTGTAGTTCTTTCATATTTAGTCATGTGCTCGCCTCCATGTGTAGAGGACACGGTAATGCACTTGTAAGAAGCTTCTGATGAGTCTGGCAACTGCTTTGTTTTTGGACTGCAAATGGGTATTGGTGCATAGTTTGAGGGGTTTGTACTAAGTATTCAATGACACCTGCTAGATAGGTTCTGGTAATTCCAATGCTTTTGTTCCATTTATTGCCAGCATTAGTAATTTAGTCACTTTTACTGCATACATGAGACAGTGGAGAATTCAGCTTGTCTATGCCCTGGAAATATAGGTTGTTACCCAAATTTTAAAGACAATTTTTTACAGGAATGGTTTTGTGGACCCCGGATGTGGCACTTCTCCACTTCCCATATTCCCAGTTAGATTTGATGTTGTCGGTGCTGTGAAATGGATGATGTGTTTTGTTAAAAGACATTAAAACATAATTTCCAAATTGTTGTCAAAATCTAGCTGTTATTGAGCTAGTACAAAAAAAATCTACAATATATGGTGAAACTGCTAGCCTATACTGCAGGAGGCAAGAACAGTATGGTAGTAATTAATTTTATACATTCTTCCAGCATTTTATTTAGGTCAATAATCATTTTTCAGCAACACAGTTGCATTGTTTCTGCTTCGAAATAGATTCTGGATGTATTGTTCCTGTAGGTATTTAACGTGGATTTGTTGGAGATCTTTTTAACCTTATTTCCACATTAGAGAAGAATCAAGCATATGTCAAAAACAAAACCATGTTAAAAATGTTTTCTCTCTACCTCAGGCTTTCAGATAAACCTGTCTGGATTACCCCAAAGTAAGCCAAGTATTTTTTGCTAACGTACCGTGCCTTTTGTGTTTCGGTTTAACAGTCTGGTATGGGGAGTCTGTCCACTTTTGTTCTTCACTAATACAAAATGTGGTGGGTGAGCTTCCATTTACACTTTGGTATGAATCACATGTTCGTGGCTGATTAAATCACATTGTTGACAGGTAAATGTTCACTGTTGTGCCACTTCAAAATGTAGGTTTGTTCACTCAAGTAACTGAATTTTACTTTCATATTTTACATACAAAATATTGTAATGGAAGCTCTACCAGGATTTTTGCTTCAGTACTACTAACAGATAAGGCTGTTCACATTTTATTTTATTTTATTTATTTTATTATTTTAAGCATAGTATCTCTCGTTGGGCATGAACTGCACTTTGAGAACATTATGCTCATTGTTAATTTTGTATGGCGTCACATAAATGACTCATTCGTTATTCACTTCAGTTTCACGTATTTGTTGACTGGCAATGATGGCATTTTTTTTTTGCCAAATCCTCCTCATCATGAATACTTGCTTGTAAACATGGGATTAAATCTAATGATTTAAGTACTGAAAACAGGGGTGGACAAACCATGAGATTCAGAGGCAGTCCTCTGATAGTCCAGATATATAAGAATTTATATACACACCCGTTCTGTGTTGTACTTTTATTTATTCATTTATATATATTTTTACAGTTCTTGTAAATATAGAGTATGTTATGGTTTTTAAAGGATGAAGTTCACATGTGATGTCTTATATTTTTACTTTGTTTCATACCGACCAATGTAGCTACTTCTATATCCTTCATTGTAAGAACTACCTTCGTATACAGAACTACGTTTAGCCCTGACCTGCTTTGGCCTTTTAAACCTCAGTCTATATCTGAGACCTGCCTCAATGCTGTTACGTTTACATTTCTATCTGCAAATACATTTTCATACAAAACTTTGTTGTAGAAATACAAATGCATATTTATTGTTGACACATTTATGGTTGAAATTAGCATTTTTTTCACATTTCTGAATTTTCTATTTTTGTTTGTGTATTAGAGAATAGTGTGAGTTGGTGTAGTATATGGTTTTTATAAGCTAGTTAGTTCCACACAGGCTTTGTGTTTAATTGTTTTTATTGTCACTTATTTGCTGTCTTTCAAATCAATTTTTTACTTCGCGTTTTTGTGAATTCGCCTTCAGTGCAAGTTGGTCAAATGTATATCACAGTGATTAGGGCAACTTATTAGGAAAAACTATATATGATTACTTTATATCTCCCAAATATTCCCATTATATCACAGCTATTAAATTAGATGTAGATTATGCTACAGTAGGACAATGTGTAATACTGCTCTGATGAATATGGTGAAATTTAAATCTTAGAATAAGTAGAGATTAGAAGAATTTTTCAAGGTATTTTCTTCTGACAGTCTTCTTTTGGTTGTCAAAGGCACACTGTCTGTGTATCTTTTCCAGGTAAACGTAAAGCACTGAAGCTAAATTTTGCTAATCCTCCTATTAAACCAACAACCAGAATCCACACAACTGGGCCTCCTTTTCAGAACCCACACATGTGAGTAGACCCCTGACTCTAGAGACCCTATGCATTTTGTAACTTTCTACTATCCAGGAAATTTACATGAAAAGTCTCTTGTCAGATGGGAGAATTATTAAAGCCATACATTTTATTTCAGACACAACAGTAGGAGCAATAGAAGCAAGCCACTCAGAACTTCTATTACCTCATCACTGTAAATAAGTCTTTCCAGTGGTAACTAGTCTACTTTAGCGATTAAAGTAGAAAATGCTTGGAAACATTTGTTGTGATTTGATCTGATAATTTGTTTGATGTATTTTAATTAAAAACCTATTTTGGAATTGATTGATATTTCATTATTAAAAAGATTTTAGATGAAAAAATTTTTAGAAGCATCACAGACTGTAGGTGGAGTTTATATTCTCCTTAATCATTATATTGATTTGATGGTTTTATTCCTCTTATCGTTCCTGTCCTCAGAGAGAGGCTGCGAACACACAGTATCGAGTCATCGGGAAAGCTTAAGATATCCCCGGAACAGCATTGTGACTTTACTGCTGAGGACCTCAAAGACCTTGGTGAAATTGGGAGAGGTGCCTATGGGTCTGTCAACAAGATGGTGCACAAGCCAAGTGGCCAGATCATGGCAGTCAAGGTGATGCTTACTTCCTGTCTTGTAATGAGGTGTTGCCAAGACAATCAAATATGACTATTGGGGGATTATATTTTTATAAGTTAAGTGTTGATTTTTATACTGTCTTAGCAGTTCTGGAAATTAGACAACCTTTTGTTAAGCAGGAAAAAACATTAAATGCTCTGAATGGAAAACCAAGAATCACTTTTGTATAGGGCTGTCACTTGATTTTTTTAAATAATCAGGGAGTCACATAACTGGTACACAAGTAAGCATACACCTTAAAAAATGATATGTGTGGCGATCAGTTGTCACAGCACAGATGTATACTTATTTTACATGCATTTACGCTGATATGATGAAATTATTGTGCATTTTAACCTTTATATGCTAATTTGGACTTGGTAAAATGCTTGATAATTTCTTGCTCCCAACCTGAAGGAATTCAGAGACTGGGTGATCGTTAACTAGTTCACTCCCTTGGTGTGGCCATGAAAGAAATCAGAAAACAACAGTAGGGTCATTTTGTAAAAAAAACCAGGATCGAAAATCCCCTACACAGCTTTAATACGCATATTCATTCATAGTCAACAGTGATGCACTGGTGCATTTCACAAGTGACCTGAACTTACCAATTAAGTCAACCAGACACTAACTTGAACTTCTAATATTAATAAAGGCAAAATGATGCATGACCCGCTTTTTGATTAACACACTTAAATTTTAACTGACTCACCTACCAGTGACCCAGAAATCATTTAAAACATTTTTTTTATTTGAAAGAAGCACAATAATGGCAAAATTCATGCCTTAGTATCGATATTGAAACAAAAATGTTGGTATTGTGACAATACTAGTGGACCGACAGAGCTACCCACTACCCCACTGTTCCACACAGGCTCACGCCATGCGTGATGTTAATAGTGACATGGCATTTCATGCACATTCAATTGTCGCAGTGCAAGGACTGTGATGGTCTGCTAGACACAATTCATCAATCAAGTTGCAGCAAAACATGTGACAAATCCTTTTAAACATTATCTAGTGTATATTTAAAAAATCAGTCTAAAGTTCACTGCTTTCACCGAGACAATCATAATAATTCCTGCTCTTGCTGTTGGGCTGCCTTATAGACCGTGTGTGAGAAATTAACCCAGAATGAATGAAGGGGAGAAAAGTGAACAAGCTGGTCATGAAAAGACCTTTGTCTTGTGTTATTGAGACAATTGAGACAATACTGAGCAAAAGAAAGTGCTTCACAACTCACAGCAACACGATTAACATAGTTGGCACTCTTGGTAGTTAAGTTCTGTGTAGCTATATAGTTAATTTTCAACTCCTAAATATTACAAAAACTTCAAATATCTCACTGTGAATTTTTTCCAATCTCGTTCAGCCCTACTAAAACACGTTCATGAAAAGTAATTGGTATGGTGTCTATGTCTCATATTATGTCAAGATGATGTGGCTAAGCGATGGGGCAACCTTTGGTATAACTGCGATTACTTTGACAAATTGGAATTGTAAATTATGTGGCTTAATTTCATTTTTAAGTCAGTGTGATGACAAAGACAGGCAAGGCTTTTCCAAGAGGCTACATGGCACATATCTTGCGTTATAGGGTGAGGCCATCAGACTTGATCATCTATGGTACTTGTGCTGCAGTTGTACTGTGGTGATATTTATGTTCTGCTTTGCAATACTGACATTTGACTGCATTTTCCTTCTCTTTGAATTTGGAGTACTTACCCACAAATTATGTCTTCACTCTTTATTTAGATCCTCATCCGCTATGCACCATATCATGAAATTGGCAGCTTTGGTGGGTGCTTAACTACAGTTGTCAGCATTGAATTACAATTGTGCTTTTTTTTCTTTACATCGCAGAGAATTCGATCAACTGTTGATGAAAAGGAACAGAAGCAGCTCCTAATGGACTTGGATGTAGTGATGAGAAGTAGTGACTGTCCCTTTATTGTTCAGTTTTACGGGGCTCTTTTCAGAGAGGTATCGTTCATCGTTTTGATAACTTAAACATCGTGGATTAGACTCGACAGAATATTAGCATAAGGGCAATTCCTTTTTAGTGGAATTAAACATTTTTCCATTAGTGTTATATGCTATTATTATTTTTATTAACAAAAGTTTGTCATTTTGATGAAATCAATTAATTCCTTTATTTTCTATATATGGTGACAATACTAGGAATAAAATGTGCCTTCATATATATTGCTTTTGAATGTGTGAAAAAAATGACATACTTCTGTTTTTCAGGGTGACTGTTGGATATGTATGGAACTCATGTCTACCTCATTTGACAAATTCTACAAATATGTGTATTCTTCATTAGACCATGTAATTCCTGAGGAAATATTAGGCAAAATAACATTAGCTGTAAGTTCATTATACTACCTAAAAATGAAATTCTGAAAAAATGTGTTTTGAGCTACATGAAAATAGATGGCCATAATATCTTTACTTACAACCCTTTTCTGACTTTAATTCTAGACTGTGAAAGCACTTAACCACTTAAAAGAAAACTTGAAAATAATTCACAGGGGTAAGTTCAGGGAACAAATGAATTAACAACAACATTTTAGTAGGATAACATTTACTCTTGGTACCCTACCAGATATTCTTGTAATACTAGACACTACACATTAGCAACACTGCAAATAAATTATGCACATACCCTTTTTCAAATGCTACTGTATCATGTTTATTTTTTTCCCTGCCACTTTCAGACATAAAGCCTTCCAACATCCTTCTAGACAGGAATGGCAACATCAAACTCTGTGATTTTGGTATCAGTGGTCAGCTTGTTGACTCCATCGCAAAAACCAGAGATGCAGGATGCAGACCTTACATGGCGGTATGTCAGTTTTGCATTCAGAGGTTAAAATGTACTTTGTGTCCTTTCTTGGCACCATTATGGATCCTGTGCATTGAATTGTTTGTGTACTGCAGCATCTAATCTTATCTCTGCATGTGTATTAACTTAAAAATGTGTTTTTCTTGTCTTTGTGGTTTAAAATCAATTTGCTCAGCAATACAAAAATGCTAATTGAGCCATACATGGCTAATTCAGTCTGTTATTGTTCATGGTGGTGTACTATGCCTATCAGATCATTTCCAGTTTTAACATTGTTGAAGGCTTTCAGTCGGTAAGGAGTCTTGTTTTAAGTGTTTCCTCGGTAGGAACATAGCCTCTTCCCATATTTTGAAAGAATGTTAGCATTGAGTAAAGTAGTATTGAGTAATGGTTTCTGAGAATCTTCTGTTCTTGTGCATGAGTCATTTATTTTTTGTTTTGTTCTTCGGTATTGATCAAAAGTGTTGATGGACAACTATACCATGTCAGAGACATAAAACCAGATATTTGGTCACAGGAAAGCCTCAGATTTTAATTGGAGTCTTCAATGAGATTTTTCATTCTTTATGAATAAACTTACCATGTACGGTCATCGTTAAAGGCAAAGTAAATATAAAAATTATTGCTAGCCTTTTTACTCTTTTTATAAATAATGAAAATACGTTTCTATGCAGGCAGATAAATATGAAGAAAAAATAGATTATTTTAAAATTTTAAGGCAATGGTTTAATATGTGCTGTCTTTCCTCTTTATTTTATAGCCGGAAAGAATAGACCCTAGTGCTTCCAGGCAGGGGTACGATGTTCGTTCAGATGTTTGGAGTTTGGGGATCACACTGGTAGGTCAAAATCATACAAGTTATACTGACGTTCATTTTAGAGATGCACTCATCTGATATTCAGACCGGTATCCCACTAAACAAAGCGTACGCAATTGTGTGAGACAATGCGAGTTTTATGAAAAAAGCAATTGATTATTTTGGAGTCAGCTAGCTTGGGTTGCTTTGTGATACACTTCATTGTGATAGCAGCCCCTGGTGTAACTGACACTTGCTAGTGGGAGAAAATTGTTGGGCATTTTAAGCATTCACCACTTGATTCAAATTGAACTGCAAATGCCTCAAATGCTTAAAACAAGATGTACAAACAAGGTCAATAGTATATTTTGTATGTTACCAGTAGTCTAATTAAAGCTTTTTTAGCGCACATTTTTAATATTTGTATTTACTAGTTTTAAAAATATTAATTATATATAAAGTATACATATATTATATATACATTTGTTATATTAAAAAGAGCTCTTATACCAGAATCTGCATCGGTATTGGATCCAAACTGAAAAAATGTGAATCGGTGCATCTCTAATTCATTTACCTTCCCATTAATTGTGAAAAGCACATTAAGATTCTTTTTTGTGAGGTCTCTAGGTTCAATTTAGATAGTTAAGTAGGCGAATAGAACTGTTGAAAATATGATTGATTTGAATATTCTTTGGTTGTAAAACTTTTCTGTCCTGGTTTTTTTTACAAAATGACCCTACTGTTGTTTTTCTTCGGGGCAGTATGAGCTGGCAACTGGTCGATTCCCTTACCCAAAGTGGAATAGTGTTTTTGATCAGCTGACCCAAGTCGTAAAGGGAGATCCTCCACAGCTGAGCAACTCTGAGGAAAGGCAGTTTTCTCCCAAGTTCATCAATTTTGTCAATCTGTGGTGAGTATAACAATAAAAAGTATACTGTCAAGTGAGACTGGTATGTCAAGACAAAACGAACATTTAGTTTCCTTGCATGGAATGTTATTTCCATAAACCATATTGACATTTTTTAGTGGAATGAAAATTACATCATTTTAAACTCCTCTCTATATGTCAGTGTTTTAGTCAGAAGAAATCTTCATGCAGTATCCATGTGAAAGGACTGATAATTATGTTTCTTCTTTTTAGCCTTACGAAAGACGAATCAAAAAGGCCAAAGTATAGAGAGCTTCTCGTAAGTAATTGTAATTGTTGGCAGAGTGTAAAATGTACTTTTTGTGTCCTTGCAGTGTGTGTGTATACTACACTTTGTATTCATTGGTGCATTTCTGTGGTTTGCAGAAGCACCCGTTCATCTTGATGTATGAGGAGCGAACTGTGGATGTTGCCAGTTACGTGTGTAGAATCCTTGATCAGATGCCTGCCTCTCCCACCTCTCCCATGTATGTGGACTGATCGCTAAGGTGCAGGCATGGGCTTTATATATAAACAGATATAGGTGTAAAGATTTGTGTTAATCACACACTAAAGTGTTGAAAAGAGATGGGGGGGGGGATCCCAATCCCAGAATGCCATGTGCAATAATGTCATTTCAACCATTCTGTACTATATCAACATTTGCACACAGATGCTTGGATACAAACATGCTAGTTGTCTTTATGTGCAACGTTGGGGCTTACTACAGTCATCACGGTTAGAGTGTGTGCATTCAGGTAGGAAATGATTTTGAAATTGAATTTTAAAAAGGAAATGTGAAACCTCCATTTCTCCCAATCATGTTACAGATTGGGTAATGTTGTCACACCCACTACCCAATGGATCTGCAGATCTTAGAAAGAGTAATTAAAGATGTAATTGAAAAAGTTTCAGAAATGTTGATGGAATGGGACTGTCATCTCTTTTATTTAGATATTTTTTAAGGGAAAATAAATGTAAAAATAAAAATTTTAGAGTGAAATATATATGTTAACAAATACAAAATTTTCCTGAAAAAGGTTGGAAATGAGATTTAGGAAGAATGCAATGTACATAAAAGTACAATGTGTGTGTGCTGCTTTGTGCTTTCATATTAGCAGTTTAGCAGTATGGAAACACAAATGTACATACATGTAGGCTCACAGGTAAAGGGAAGGACAACTCTACACGTCTGTAAATAGGTCCATATGCAAAAATGTTGTCCTATTAAAACATGACCTGTATATTGTGGCTTTATTTTCTTTATATGCAAACACAAATCTTTTGTGTAATTCATTTTTACAGCATCCAAAACCTTTTTCGCTGCACAGTTTACATGGGGTGTTCAGACGTTAGAACATGACAGCAGTGTGCCTGTGTGAGTGTGGGTACCTTTTGTTTTTGAAGTTGCCCCTTATATGTTTAAGCGATCTTTAATTGTAAATCCAAGTTGATTCCATTTGTCTTGGTTACAACTTCTACAATGCACTTAGCATGTTTTTCGAGTAACCCACTTGTAGTATCACCCTAGACAAAATGAATTTGTTCTTGTGAAACTTTGTCAACATTGTTTCCATGTATACTACAGCGCTTCAATGTTATATCTGAAAGGGAAATGTCAACTATTTATCTAAGTATAATCATATATAAAAAGATGAGAGATTGCACTTAGAGAAACCATGAAATCATTTGGTGCCATGCATTAAAATATTTTTCCCTGGCAAAGAACTAATTTCAAAGTCTCAAACTACTGTTTACTGCTGAACCCAAGTTAACATACATTTTACCTGTTTTATTTTACGTATTTAAAAAAAATGGTGAACTGCACAGTATACTTTAATCATGTTTTTAAAGTTGTCAGACTTTACATTCAGAAGACATGGACAAGAATGCTGTAAAATTACAATTTCTGTGACTTGGCTGTTAAAATTGTCATGCTAGAACTTCCCCCTATCTAATACAAAGTTTTCTTTGCAGTCATGGAGTTCAGACACAAGGAAATTGTCTTATGGTATACAGACTTTCTTATGGAGTAAAATTAGTGTAGACATGTCAGTTTATTAGAATGTTAATATTTGATTATAAAATATTATTAAGGGTGATGAGTATTACAGTGTATCTTTTAAGAATATAAAGTATGTATGATGTTCACACAACTGTGAAAATATTATAACTGTATGTTGTGAACTTGTTCTTTTCTCCTGTACAATAGAAAATGTATTAAAAAAATGACGTGCAGGGATATTGCCTTATGTCTGTGAACGGGAGCTTGGGTAATGTAACACCTGCTTTCAGAAAGCTCCCGGCTTCCTGCCTATTTTATCCTATTTACTTCACATATTTAAGAAAGTATCAATGGAATATTAAGTGTTTATGTAGTAATGATATGATCTAGTATCTGCCTGCAGGTCAGTTGTAATAAAATTAGGACGTGACTATGACCTTGTCATCTTGTTTTGTAAGGTCTGAAAATGTTTTATTATTATTTTTTAATTAGGCTAGGAACAGTATCTTTTACATGTACAGTTTATGCATAAAATATAATTCTGGTTAGCAGTATATTTATGAAATAATTATGTATTTTAAATGTAATCATCTGAGTAATTGGTCAACTCTGACCAGTCTCTTAACATGACTATGAGGTATCCAAAAAATTTACTGGTAGACTGATTTAGGTTTAATAAGTAAATTAAGTGGCACACGTAAGAAGCATCTTAACATCAGAGAGGTGAATTTGAATGTATTTGAAATATTACAAAACTACTTAGATTACCAGTAAATGTAACTGAAAAAGAAGCTGCACAGTGACACCATGTGGTTTTGTCTCAACACTACATTCACTGGCATTTACTGGCACTCAGTACTTTGATTCATTGAATCATTTAAAAAAGCAGAATGTAACCTTAGAATCCCTCTTGTGCCCTATATCCAGATATTGGTGGAACCGTGTATAATACAGCTGCATTTACTGTTAACTGTATAAACGACATCGATGGCAGTTAACTAATTATCCCTTGTTCAAATTCTATAAAACATTAAATGAAATGGAAGCAGGATGTATAGTATAAAAGTCTTGCAATTTATACACCCCTGACTATATCTCGTAGTCTGGGAATAAAAGTACCTTTTAGATTGTATAATTTGCTTGAAATTATGATTCTTTTTCCTCCCCTGGGCTAAAACATCTGCAAAGGAGA
This sequence comes from Stomatorhinus ivindoensis, assembly GCA_019775895.2. Taxonomy (NCBI): domain Eukaryota; kingdom Metazoa; phylum Chordata; class Actinopteri; order Osteoglossiformes; family Mormyridae; genus Stomatorhinus; species Stomatorhinus ivindoensis. The sequence continues at coordinate 17,995,361 of JABFEB020000092.1, forward strand.
ATGAGAAATTCTGAAATGTAAGCAGATATTAACAGCAAAGTAACTTCAGATTAAATATATGGTGCTCATAATTACGGTAAGAAAAATGTAGTATATCTGAATGGGATAATGTTAAGAAGACTAAACACAATGGAAGTCTTTGGAAACAAATAATGTACAGTTGTATATACCATAGTGTTCTCATTTTTGCAGAATGAGTTTTTATACTACTGAATCACAGATTGAGTATAATTCCTTGCAGATGCAGCAAATGCTAATCACTCAGTTAAACACCGTTTGTAGTGTTAAGAATAAAAGCAACTTTGACCAGTGATTTTCAGCAGTGTTCAGACTGAGGGTAAATGGACTGAGCAAAACATTTGCAGTGCTTCTAAGAAGTATTCCGCTTTTATCAACCTAAAATTTTCAAGCATTTATGTAGTGGTCCAAGACAGCTGGACAACACAAATAACATAAAAACCTGAAAAATTCTTCATTAAAATAATCTGTTGCAGCAAACTGCCTTTGGAAGTCACCCACTGCCCTGTTGAGTACATCCATTTTTATAAAAGAGGTTCACATTATTACAGACTAAATGCTCTTGTCTTTGGAATGTCTCTAAGCACCGACGGCAAAGACACCAGGAAGATCAAAAACCTTTCGAGCGTATTACTCTGGGCAAAAGTTGCAGAGAGATATGACCCAGGGAGGGGTGCAAGAAAAGATTTCAAAGGCAGCGAATATCCTTTTGGAGTACAGTCAAGAGAGTCATTAAGGGGTTCAGAGTATACTGCCCCACCCTGACTCTGCTTAGAGCATGCTTTTGGCTCAAACTAAGCAGCTGCGTTAAAACAAGAAAAAAGGATTTGGTCAAGAAATAGTTAAGAGCATAGTAATACACCCAGCATAGAAAGCCGTATTTGAGACTAGAGAAGCTACCTTTGTATTAATAATACAGCCGACAGACTTAAAATAAGCTTGCACTCTACCAACAGCTTCTACCTAAATTATGATTATGATGCTGGTGTGTAGATGGTTGCCCTGTTCTGGGTTGTGAACATTAATACAACTAATATTTTCACTCATTTCATTAGGTATAATGAGACAAGATATCTGATCACAATAACAAGATATCTGTTTATGATTAAGAGGCCATATTGTGTTATCTCATGTGCGTTACTGAAAGGGAATGGAAGCAAACAGATTGGTCATAGAAGAATATTGGCTACATTTACATTTATTGCTTTTGTTTTGTACAGTAATACAGTGATGTAGACAAGATATTGACATTTAAAGCAGTTCAGTGGCCAAGCATCACAACAAGCTTTTTGTCAGATGGTCTCCATGGCGATTGTCTGTGGTCATCATTCAAATCATTTCATGCTCTTCACATCAACAAATACTAAGGCACATTCAGCAGGCCCACATCTAATCCGATTTCTGTCCTTTTCCCTGCTTCCCGTTTTGCAAGTTGTTTTACCAAAATGGACACTGTGTCTGTACACAAAAAGTTCAAAATACGTTCTTGTGATACTGCATTTATAGCAAACCCATGTGTAGCAAGATGGATTTCTGTTTTCATAAGACATTTTAAATTCATACTCGTTTACCCAACACAACAGAAGTAGTCAAAATATTTTTTAAAGCCTTCAGTCATTAATATACCAGCTAGGGGATGCATCCATGTGAATATTTGGAAAAGATCATGATTTAGGGAAAAAAAAATCAATTTAAATGCAATAATAAACGATTGAATATAGCTTATGTGGATTCAGACATTCTTTTTAGCTTCAAAAATGTTGGTTTGGTCGCCTGTCAATCAACTATGATCATGTCCATGAAACTTCTTGGTCTCACAGAAGCTTATCCAGGAACTCATTAAGATTAAGGTAATGATTTCATTAAGGTCATGACTTCATATTTTTTTGTGCTCTAGGGAGTTTTTGGAAGAGAGCTGAAAAGTGTGTCACATACATTTTAAAATAAAAATGCAGTTCACTATTGATGAAAAGTGTATTCCCCACAACCTCAACACATTTTGTTAAGTGGTGTCAAAACATTGTATAAAACAGTCCCTTGTTTACATTCTGGAAAAAAACCCCCGCCATAATTAAAGTTTGCATAACAGCAATTTCCCAATTCTTTTATAAAAATATGTTCACAGCATTTCATATTTATATAAAAGTCAGCTTCACATTTTCCCATAAAACACAAATTTACTCAAAGAGTATTGCAGCTTAATGTATTGTTTATAAATATAAGTTCTTATGAAACACTTTGTGAAAAACAGTTTACAAAGAGGTACAAATACCTCTTCTGATATAAGGGGTAACATAGAGACTCAAGTTTATAAATCAGTAAAGAAAGATTAATTGAAAAACCAACACTAATCACTTGTATTTGCTTGAACTCTAACAAGATTAGGGTTATGATGATGACTGCCCTTAATAGCACATTGTTATCATAACTGAAACTTCTCATATATTCAATTTTGTCAGATTTGACACCAGATATTAGACGTCATATACTGTATATTTCAAATGTACATGTATTTAAGTAGCATTGTTGCCCTAATTATTAGCCAACTCTAGTGCAAAGTCCCTGCAGCCTTGCCCAGTTAGACCACTCCCCAACACATCTGAATTCCAAACACATTAGGCTAGATGTAATATAAAATAAAGCCTTTGAGAGGGACTAAGCTTTGCTCTTTGCTCTTGTATGCGGTTGTGCTGGTTTTTGACCCCGCAAGGATCTAGCTGTCTTGTTCCAGGTTTTTTCTGACCTGTGTTTTTACCTGATTTTTAATTTTTGTTTGTGCCTGTTAGGCATGGTAATTCATTAAATCTGCTAACTCTATACTTGGATCTGATACTGTTTTGTTACAGATACAGTTTCTGAATAGAGTCAAGCTGATTTATTTATTTGTTTGTTTTTTTTGTTTAGACAGGCTATGGATACAAATTCTACTTATTTAGGTCTTGCACGGTTTCTATAATATTATCAGCTGATGTCAATTCATTTTAAAATAAAATTTATTTTGTTACAGGAAATCTATTATTGGTCATATTGAAATTTCCAGTCAACTGCATGCATCTATGGGAATACTTTTAAAACATTTGAAACATTAGTCTCATAAAATTACAATCAATAAATATATTTCGTTTTGCAAGTCCATCTAAACAGCGTTTGTCAAGTGAACCATTTAAATAAACAAGCTGTGATTAAATTAAGTTTTTTAGGTTTTAAATTACCTGATGTCCATTGTATATGTTTGGAATGTCACATATAAATATCAAAATAAAACCTTACAAAGGAATAAATATGTCCGAGAAGTCAAAATCTATGTCTGAGAAGTCTAAAATATATGGTAAAAGTGGGCATTTATATGGAAAAATGACTGACAAGTTCATGACAATTTGGATTGTAAATTAGTTGCATGGAAACAACAGGTGCATTATATGAAAATGGAAAAATTTTGCTGGTAAAGAAGCATGAATAATACAGTCAGTAAAACACGTTGGGATAGTTTACACGTATACCTCCACCAGTATGAATTATATGAATATAGTGAAAAGACCTCCCTATACATTAGTTGCTACTATACATTGCATTGTGACATTGACATTTTTTCACATTAAAAATGTATGGGTGTTAAAAATAAAATGTTGAAAAGATTTTCCTCAGTTCATTTCCCATCCCTTAATGTTTAAGCTTGTTAAAGTACTGACATTTTTGGAACAGTGATTACAAAAAGCTCTGTGCATTAAAAAAGTGTTGTCTATACACTTTAGTCGACATAACTGCAGTGCAATGAATAAATAAAATAAAGCAAATTAAGCTACTAAAATACTAGCATGGAATGGAAATTCGAATTCTTTCCCAGCTCATTATTACTACAAATAAGCAAAGTGTGTCATCTTGTACTATTCTAATCAATGTGCAATGTGGGCATTCATCTATGTACAATATAAAATATGTTACTTTTTAATACACTGTGGGACTGCAGTTCCTCCCCCACCTCCAACTGAAATACATACTTCAGCTAATCACATTTATGTTATTGATTTCCATTCTTTAAAACAACAGTAATATGCTATTTACATGTGATTTATGTTTAACACATAGTTTTTTACTTTTTTACTAGTTTTTAACTTTGATTACCAATATGTAAACCCCAATAGAAACTTCAAATCAGTTTTTAAATTTTGCTTCAGTGATATAACACACATTTCTTTTTTCTCATTGTTCTCATTGTAGAATTGTAATTGTGGTGTAATTCTGATTCATGCCCTGCTCTAACCTAACCTAACCTAACCTAACCTAAGTTTGTGTTGGTAACCTTGCTATTTCTTTATATGACATAACTTCTGCTGAAATGGTTTGAAAAAAAATGTACATACAGACTGCTTCTGGTATTGTGCGCATCATGTCCAGAAAGAACCTACTTCATTAAATACAGCATTAAAAATTAAGGCGAGCTTCATAAATTTTAGGCTATTGCTTGGTGTGAGACTACTTTAAATCTAAGGTTCTTTCCTGTTCACCATTGCTCTAAGTGAAGGTCCATGGTTGAATTCAAGTGGATGTCTGTGACGTCAAGGAATTCTGCATTGAAAATATTGGGAGCAGCTTGGGGGATAGTGCTGAAGCCGGTCGCCGAGCTTGGCGGGGTGAGATCTAGCCACTCCATAGTTTCCCACGGGGACTCTGTGAAGGGCATGCTAAGGCCCTGGGCCTCTACTGCAGGTGAGATCCTGGCATCCATTGGGGACAGTGGCATCTCCATCATGTCCCGGTTACCGAGCATCTTCTCCTGATGGGTACCTGTGAAGCTCTCTCCTCCATCCTCCAGCTGCCCTTCCCCCGTGCTCATCTTTAGAAGTGCTGCTTCACTCGCTCTTCCCATGGGACTGTTCAACAAAGCCTCCAGGTGACTGTCCCCATTGCTGGCAGCGTGTTCAAAAGGGACCTGGCCAGGGGGGAGGTGTTCATAGTGCCTGGGGAATTTTGGGACGGAAATGCCGGAGCCTCCTGAAACTGTAATGTGAGGCACAACTTTTGTTACACAGGGCCTCTCTTCTTTGGCGTTAGCTGGCATTTCTTGGAAAAAAATGAGGGAGGGTGTCACACCACAGATTTTGATTTAACATCCATGATGGAGAAAAATCTAAGCTGATTAAAAAATTACAGTATCAAAGAGTTTCAGGCAAATGCTTAAGATCTTTTATAGGTCATAGGATACAAATGTTGTAAAAAGATTACATTATATCATGGGAAACCGCTGCGGTGTCAGCCAGCTACATCTGTGTATTATTTTTCCCGGAAGTGCAACTGTTGTTCATTTACAATGTATGTAATTACAGACCTACTGTGGGAGTTTTCTTTATACAGATGTGGTAACAAAGTAGTCCCTAATATCCTGTGTGTGCAACATTTGGGATTCATCTTGCTCAGGTGCATTTCACACTTCAATTCTGTATCTCAGTAGAAGTAATGCTCACCTCCACTTTCAATAAGGACATCAAGAAGTTCATCCATTTGTTGGCTTCTGGTCAGTTGCTGAAATTGTAACAACCTATCAGCAAAATTTCTCCATTGGCACCAACCACTATTTAACATATATGGATACATACGTACGTATGAATTAATATATGTATAAATATATACAGAATTATATATACAACTTACTACTATGTATAATACATTAAACTGTTTTCACATATCAGAGTTAAAATGCATACAAGAATCTTACAACTTACAATCCAATAACTTATTATTGCTGTTGTTCATGTGGCTGCTGTTATTTTAAAATTAGCCAGTTTAAGATTTTATTCTCTGTTCAATACTGACCAACAAGATATTTACTTTGTTTTAAATTTTGTCACAAAGTAAAGTAGAAGGTAATATATGTTCTCAATGGAATAGTTGTGTTCTTTCAGTTGCAGTCTTTGGAATAATCGGGGCTCTTATTTAAGAAAAACACAGAAGCTTTGCTGAATGGACAGCATACATGAATGAGGGGAAAAGTAGCATAATGAAGTGCAGGTCAAAAAGGCAGCAATGCTAAAGGCAAAAAAGAGGTTCAGTTTTCGTCCTGTTTTTTTTTTTATATAAATATTTTATAAATAGCCAGATTACCAGATAGCCACTGGATATAGCGGAAGAAAAAATAATGTTGTTCTAGTTTTTCTTAAATTTAGTTTACCTGCTTTACTGCATCTTCATAGCAGGGGGGCTGTTTAATCTCTGATGCAGCAGAATCTGAGCTGCAGAAGGCAGCAGAGGAGATGGGACACTTTGGACCCACGTGCCTGGGGTGTAATATTGCCATCTACATGAAAAGATAAGTTAAATTTGTCATTAAAATGGGACCAAAACGGATTTTATGCTATAAATGATCTGATTAAGCTTCTTCTGCTCATGTTTCTTATCACAGCCATAACATTTTCGCTTCCAGATGTTGACAGAGGCTGTTCTTCCAGAGGTTTTCCGAGGCGTTCGGCCTATCTGCCTTCAGGGGTTGCCTGATACAGGAAACAGCCGCATGACAGAATAGCGAGGACATGAGAGGTGGACAGCTCATTAGTGTGGATCTGGATTTAGTTTTTTTTATTTTAGGTGTGGGGCTACAGAGGTGAAGTAGTTTCAAGAGCAAAAGGGGTCAGCTCTATTTTTAACTTTGTGCCCCGTAACAGTCAGGCTGAGAGAAGAGGCGAACAACTCAGAGGGAAATGGAAAACAGTGAAGTGACACGGTGCCAGTTACCCAGCCTTGTCTCACCATATTCTCCAGCATAAATAAATATGAAAAGTCATAGTGTTAAATGAATGCCCTTTATTAATCCTTCCCATGGCTGTTAGCCATACCTTGTGCTGTATACTTGCACCCTTTGGCTTGTGTTGATTCCTGGTAAAACCACTCCCGGTCGAGTTAGAAAACGCTGGTGTTAAGCTCCTTTGGTCTGGGGCAAAGGAGCAGCTTAGAGTTGGGCCAGAATTCTTCTGGGGGATCTGAAAAGAGACGTGTGAACAAATACTCAGGTTCTGCTTTATAGTATTCAACCTCCCAACATGGATGTCAGTTTGAATGACGATCCCAATGTGGGTGTCAGATGTAGTTTGAATGAAGAACAGGAAGTTAACAGCAAATGATTCACTGGATAAATAAAATTAGAGACAGTCATTACATCACTAAATTAATCATATTATATATGTATTATTGGCTCTATACTGAAATGCTGCATCTTTCCTTATATGGAAGTTCAGGTTGCTTCATTAACTTGTGAAGAATCTGGATCTTTTCCTTTTGAATTCCATTCTGCTTTGCCGTACCTGAATGGTTCGAGGCCTGCTACCACTCTGCTGTGGAGAATGACTTTGACCATCTCCTGCCCCTCTGGTAGAGGACACAGACAGCAAGTAGGGGCTGTTTGGGGAAGAGGACAGGCTGTTGGGTTGAGGACTGCTGGCTGTTTTTGCTATGGGGGAGTGCTGAGGCGAGCACTGGGGGCTCAGGAACGCAGACAGGCCTGCAGGACTCCCCGTCGCCGAGGCATCCAAACAGCGAGGGCCACCCAAGTTTGAGAGGACCGTTGAAGCACAAGGAGCCAGGTTCTCCATGCAGCTCCTCGGAGAGCCTTTGAGTTGCTTCGAGGACAGTGGGCAACTGGAGGCCACGTGTTCCTGTTTGATTGACACGCCGAAGATGGTCTGCTGCTGCAGGAGCAGAGGGTGAAGGTGGGCCTGCTGCTGTGGCAGTGCCTGCTGGCAGTGGCTGCGCTTCCGCTTATGCAGCTGCATCTTCAGTTCCTCCACTTGCCGCTGTTCCTGGTGCAGCTTCCAGGTCAGCTCCTCGATCACCTTCTGCTTCTCCACCAGCATTTTGTCCTTCTCCGCGTCAAGGCCCTCGGGCTCTGCCTGCAGCCGGCCACCGCTCAGAGTCGCGGCCAGGCTCTCCTCAGCCCTGGGGGAGGCGTGTAAACTGAACTGCGGGGAGGACATGGTGACATCGCTGAAGCTGTCTGGAAGCGATCCGCTAACGGAGAGGTCGGAGGAGGCCGGTGAGATGGGTGGAGTTGTGCTGTTGCTGCACAGCTGATAGAAACCCCCATTGGACAGGGCACTAGAAGAGCTCGGCGAATGGTAAGACGACAGTGAGCCAGTGGGTGTTACTGGAAAAGTGACGGTGGTGATGTCACTGGAGCTGGACGGTGAGCTGGAACTAGGGTCCTTAAAGGGCCTTAGCCTTTCTATTAGAGCTGTTTTTGTGCCAGACACAGGAAGGCCACGTATCCTCAGCTGCTGCCTCAGCTCAGACACCTGTCAAAGACAGCACAGGGCAGGACTCAGTTGTTGTAAATGTGTTTTCACATTGTCACATATATATTTCATTAGCCACAAATATATTGTACCAGGTTTCCAGGTATAACTTCAATTTATAGGTTTGACAGATTGACACACTGAGAAGTTTTGTCATGAAAGTAACATTTCATGACACAACCTCCAACTTTTTATGGGCCCTTCAACTTCTATTGTGAAGCAAGTAGCAGTATGTAGCAAGAGAGAGTGATTATCTTGTATGTCCTGATAGGATACATTCAATGCATTGTATGTTAAAAAAAATAATTGCACTGGCACCTAAAGTGGATATATGCAGTACCAGGCATACTACTCTTGAAAGTCAAGAATGACACAAGAACTGATGTTCCAACTCCAGGTATTAGTAGATGCATACTGCATACTTTTAAGTCATCCAGGTTTGAGGGTAAAGGTCCAGGTTTTATTGCAGAAACATTTGTCTGTGCGGAATACGTGGTTTTCACAGGAGAAGCAGAAGTACTTGTCACGGAGCTTGTAGAAACGTTTGAATTTCTTGGAAGCTGTTCATTAGATTGTCTGGAACAAAAACAAAAACCCATAATGCTTTACAGAAAGGACAAAATGTACAAGTTTACTGCTTATCATTAACAGTGGGGTCTGAGGCCTGTCAGCCCCTTTTGAGGTTTCCTGATATGCCATATATATTTTTATATATTATTATATTTATATAATAGACAAGTATGTCATTTTATTCATCAAAGCCATTTGCACTACTATTTAATAGAAATATTATTGTTGTTTAGTATTGCCATTTATTTTTATACAATATTTGTGGACACATATTTTTCCTTCCAGTTACAATGCAATGATATATCACACTTACTATGTAGCATCAAACTTAATAATAATAATAATAAAATGAAGCACACATGCAATGGTGTTTATATTTAATTTTACCAGTCAAAAGAGGTGAAAGAGGTTAAGATTTGTTTCAGACAGAATCAGACTATAATTTTGAATGCTTGGCATTCAGAAAGAAATGGTTCCAAGAACTAAAATGTTAGCATATTGACTAATGTTAAAAATTAAAGTTGCTGTAAACTAAAACACTGTCCATGGCCATACAATTCAATGAAAAAAGCTTTTATCCTATTTAGAAAAGAATGAATTAATACAATGATTTTATTACAAAAATTGTGCCTCATTAATCATAATACAATAATTTTTGTTCCAGTAAACAGTAAACCTTTAATAGACGCCAAACTATTTACTTGATAAACAAATTATTTCAGGATTTTGGAAGGTAATGTTTATGTTTATGTGAAGGCTAACTGGTGTGTCATACAGTTACTTTTTTGGTTTATTACCTCAAGAACATAAGATAAATAATGTCAGTGTTTTTTGATGAAAAGTCATATGTAGTCTGTGTGCTATTCACTTGGAGGTTTACTTAAAAAACCTAGTTTTACTTAGTTGTGTTATTGTTATTGATCAACACTACGCTGTGCTGGTTCTGTGGATTCAGGGCATGTTATACACTCTTCCAGTGTGACCTTTATGGCCAGTTATAAAGTGCCCTGCTTTGCATACGGTCACTCGGAATTGTTGATGCTCTTCCCTTGTGACTCACTTGAGTGATGAGTGAGGAGGCTGAAAGCTGAAGTTCTGCTGGCGCTTCTGCTGGCTGAGGATCTGCAACTGTAGGAAGAGCTGCTGCTGCTGCAGCAGCCGGGCGTAAGCGGAGTCCATCGGGGGAGGGGATTTCTCCGCTTTCTGGTCTGGTGGAATGTACTGGTGGTACTTCAGCTTCTTCACCTTGGGCTTGGTGTCTTTTGGCTTTTTGTGACGGTTTTTGTCAGACGTTTTCGACTGAAACCACAAAAAAAATCTCATTTGTAATTTTTCTTTTTTTTAATATTGCCCTGAAATCATTTATCAATTAGAGTAATTTTCTCCAGCGCATTATTAATGTCACTCACCTTGACAATTTCTGGAACAGCTATTGGTTGGGTGAGCTGACTATTATTCATCATAGACAGACTTTCCTCTTGGCTTACATGACTAGTAAGGGAACCATTGTGGTCAAGGTTTTGAGATCCCTGAAGAAAATACAAAAGCAAAATAACACTTTTTTTTTTTTACAAATTAACGTTATTATTAATGTTATTGTTGGGTGATGCTGAGATATTTACTTCTACTCCAGGACACATGAAAAAAGAAGTATACGTAGAACTAGATAGAATTCTTCAACTGGACATAAACATCAAAGCGGTTGATAAAGACCTCTGACAGAAATCTGACTTGGTTGTTTTAATTGAGACCAGATGCGAAAGGAAATGAAAGACTCAAAAAACAGTATTTCAGCCTTTACTGTGAACTCTGAGTGTTCACAGTGAAATTTCCCAGTTGCCACTGATAGCCGATACAGGAGACACGTGTACTCACTTCCTCACTCCTGCTCCATCCCTGCACGTGAAGCCAATAATAACCACAGCACTCACTGCACAGACAATGCTTTGGAATGCTCAGAGCCCTGGTGGAAAATCAAAGAGCCCCCAAACCAAGAACACTCTGTAACAAAGATGCTGGTATGCAAGATTCACCGTGAGCCAAGGATCTGTCACGTCTGAGCTAATGGTCAATTTAAAACAGGATGTTGCTCCGCCCTGCCACTGCCCTCTTTTCAAGACCGCAGGATTATGCTACCGCATTTCTTCATGCTATTTCAATAGCAATAATGGTTGATTAACTATTCCATGCTCAATTTATCTGACTAATAATCTGAAGTATATTTTTTTAAACATTAAAATGGTTATTGAACCACATAATTGATGCGGTAGTTACTAATGTGCTATTTGACGTAAATAAGTGTAAAGGTAAAAACGGTTGTCAAGCATAGTTCTGGAATCTTTGTTTCTTCGTTATTAAACTACTGCTGATTAAAACAAGAATTAAACTATTTATATGAAAAAATAATAGGGCTGTTTGAAACACTTAATAGAAAGGTACTATAAAGTGAGGCTAAATTACCACTAAACAACAGATAAGCCTTGGCTAAGTTTATAATCTTCATTAATCTTCAAATGTACCGTGAGAGGTTCTTATTAAATGATAAAAATGATTAAAAATTCAGGTTTTATGACGCCTCATTTTAGGTGTCCAGGTGTGTTGGCCTCTGCCTGACGTAGGCTGCAGGCCCCGTAGCCCCTGTACAGGACATGGAGCTGGAAGACTCACGGGCGGATGAATTTCATGTGTCATTATTCCAAAATGCATTTAAACCCATGGCATCTACCCAGCATGGTACCCCAACACCTCTAGGTAATATTGTCCTTGTGAAGCCTCAAACTATTATATGAACAAGAGGTTTATTTACTAGGATGTACATAGTAAAATACGATAGCACAAGAGTAGACCGATGTTTAGTCATAATGTTCAGCTAGCAAGTGATCATGTAGTCACTAATGCACGTGGTAATAAGGTGACAGAGATTACAAAAAAGCTCTGAACCCACTTTAGCAAATAAACGCTATGCATCATAGTGACAGCTGTCTATCAGCAATATGAATCTTCATTTAAGCACAGTTATATGTGTAACCAGTAATATATTTTTCAGCTGAGATGCTTTAACAGCCATTTTCCTTATATTTAGGCTAAAACCCAGCAGAAACTGTACAAGAAATAGCTGCTGAACAATACTTTTATTTTACTTGCACAATTAAGCAGTTGATATATGTGTATGTGTGTTGTTAATTTATATTTTTATTAAAATACATTAATTTCAGCATTTGTTTAATACTATGGGGCCATTAGGATGCAAAAAGACCCAGACAGAAGAGAGATGCCATCTATAAGGTGGCATTGAGTTGACTTCATGGCATCTTATAATAATAATCCAATGGGAGGATGTCTAATGAAAGTCGAAAGAACCAAACGTAGTTCACATATAACCAGCTGAAGCAGAATACACACTCATGATTCCAGAGCGGAAATGGTATAGTTTATTAAGGTCATCTCCATAACTGCACACTTCCTTCACACGAAATCAATTTCTGGCGCGGTTTCTGTTGTTCTTCCTCACCTGTCGGGTGCCAGCGAGGGCTGGAGAAGAGGGGTCACTGCTCTTGGTTTCTGATGAGGAGCACGCAGAGCCCTGAGAGTCATTGCTGTGAGGCTGCTCGGGGGAGAGACTGTCACTGCTGCTGTCCTCTTCAAATGCGTACGAATCCTCTTCTTTGAGGAACTTCCTATGGTTCACTGCAGAGGAAGACCAAATGCATGATTGCAATGAGTCAGCCATGAACATGCTCATGAGAAAGAATCCAAATCCAGAACATGGTATATAACATACAGTCCAGTATTTAGAGTTAAACAGGCACTTATCTTTTTAACGTAGACCACCTGTTGTAAGATACCAAATACCAAGATACAGCTATTGCAGCCATGTGACCTTCAACCATATTATACGTATATTTTTAACATAAAGTAACAAATTGTTTGTTACTGACACTAAGTACAAACACTTGGCCTGGAAGTACTGGGATGCATCAGAACGAGACTGACATGAACACTTCAGTAGAGAGCACACTGATAAGCTGAACACGGATAGGCAGTGATATACACACACAAGTCAGCTTTAGGGTAACTTTGGGGACAGTGGGCGGAGAGATTGGTTTTATATCTGGGCAAGTGACCTGGCATGTGCAAACCCTGGTTCTAATCATGAGAGCAGCAGTCCTTTGCAGCCCTGGCGAATGCTGTCCAGAGCATGCAACCAGCACGGCTGTTATTTCCTCCACCTGTTGATTTTGGACTCCGGCTATGTTACGGCCTTGAAGGCACCTGACTAAAAGCCGTCTTGGCGTTTGTCACCATAGGTCATTTGGGAAACTGTTCCCTGCGGCGTCTGTACTAACAGAACAAAAGGCCAAAGCAATGCTCTGCATTGCAGCTCACGTAAAATTTCTCACACTAAATTAATACAGGTAGGGTGCCTCATTAGTCTGACTAAAAAACGAGCAGCTGCACATGGGTTGTTCTCTGAGACACCTTTGTAGGTGGTTTAGAGGAAAGGCATAAATCTCATGCAGTCAAAACACACACAGAAAAGGCAGAAACACTCAATTGATCAGGGGACGAGGGCTGACCTAAATACAGCTGATGTTTATCTAAGTAAAACATGCTTTTAAACAAAGATCATGTAAACTAATGCTGGTCACCATATCAAATCAGGCTTACGTCATTTTTTTTTTTTTCCTTTTTTCAGGTTTCAGCAACTACGGTACTAAATATTAAGTATTTGCATGGGGTTTAAGCGAAAATCAGAGAGTGATCTAAGAGTAGCAGCACAGGTCAACTGTTTGTGAGAAAAGCAATTTAACAGAGCAGGTTGCAATAAACAACAAATGTATATAGTGCAACATGGGGGCTTTCTCTGTATTTGGGGAAGTCGTACAAAAGGCGTCAGCTAAAGTTATACTTCCTACCCATGTTTCCTTTTTGTTTCTATATATGTGTGTAGAACCATTTAATGACTATCATAATAATGAAGGCAAAATTTAATATTATAATATAAAATAATAATTAAGTGTGAACTCAAGTAAGGAATTGACTGAGGAATCTCCAACAAGTCCCAAGATACGTGATACGCATTTGAAGCAGCCGTGTTATTTATTAAAACGTCTTTGACTCATGCTGCTATGTACATGTATTGAACCACAACCCACATACACTACATTCTTTCTGTCTGACTGTGTGTGTGTGTATGTGTGAGAGAGAGAGAGTTGGGCTTCAAATCTCACCTTTGCTCCGTGTCTGTGGTTTTGGGTTCAAATCTCACTTCTGTGTGTGTGTGTGTGTGTGTGGGTTGGGGTTCAAATTCCACCTCTGTTTTATGTCTATGGGATGGGGTTTGAATCCCACTTCTGTTCTGTGAGTGGACCTTGCATGTTTTTCCTCTGACATGTATATATTTCTCCAGGTCCTCTGGTTTCCTCAGTCCAAAAACATACATGTGTAGTGTCTAAAATTTGTCCATAGTTACATGTTCTGCAGTGGACTGGCGTCCCATCATAGGTTTACCCCTGCACTGTGACCTGGGCTGTCTGGAATACTATGGATATTTGGATGATAAATAAGAATGATAAGATTTTTGACCACAGAACAACAGGCTTTTGATCTAACTTTTTCAAAGAATTAATGAATATTGTGAAAGCTTAATGAAAGGTTTATAATCTATCATGCCAAGCTTAACTGGCCAGCAATAAAACAAAGGATGCAGACATTGTAGAGGTAAATTGCAACACAATTTCAGCCTCGATGGACTCTAATGACGAAATGACAAAGAAGCCCACTGCCATAAGCCAGCTGTCTTGAAGGGAATGTTGGAGCTGAAACAGATGTTTGCATGCGAACAATACAGATTTTCAGGACATGTGTTGAATTTTAGTGGGGGTGTGCAAGTCATGTAATAAACCAGGTGCTGAAGAAAAAAAAATTACAGACAGGGAGAAAGTACCCTATCTACTGCAATATAATTTGGAGTGAAAACATTCTCTCTATTTTTTTTTTAGATACCTTTCATTGCAGCTTCTTTGATAGCTGAATCAACAGGAATGATATTCTTTTCTACCAGCTCCAAAGGGCCGGGTCTTAGAGCGATTTTCTGATTAAGATCGTCGGCAAGCCTGGCTCGCTTTAGTTTCATCTGAGTCGCTTGTACGGAGCCCTCGGTGGCTGAGTCTGTACAGTAAACATAATGATAAGCACCATTAATCCACTGCAATAGTGCCTGTCAGAAGCACATATAGGATGCATGAATGAAGTGATATAGTAAGTAAACGGTTTGCGTAATACTTCCTGAAATGTTTCTTTGTTGGCATAGAGATAATAAGCTGCGACTCATTTGCGCTCTATCATACTCACTCCAAACAGCAATACATCACGTCTTAATATCTGTCTTAGCGCCATTTTCTGCAGGCAGCTTCCATTTTTATGCTTGGCATCTTCTGTAGGCCAGATCTATACTATTATATTATTTAGATATATTTTAAAATAACCATTGGGAATTCCACAAAACCTGATTGTCCTTCAAAAAATATCTTATTGTATTATCCATGTCAGAAAAAAAGAACACATCAGTTCATTTGATTATACGCTCTCTATATGTATTTATTATACTTTATTATACACTCACAGATATTTCATTGTCCTTTAGGATTTGTAGAAGACCTCAGAATTCCATAATAATCAGTAATGATAATGAAATTCCTGTATTAAATGTGGAGCATAATGTTGTGTGTATATGGTCTGTTTGTATTATTGAATAATCAAAGTAATTATTTTGCTTAGAGTGTAAGTTTATCAACTGGGCATCCAATCAAAATATAACTTTTTCTAAAAAAAAATACAGAAACAACAACAACAACAACAAAATGTGTTTCTTACCTCGTAAAATATGCATGTTGAGCAAATCGGACTTCTCTTGTCTACCTCTAATTTTATGCCTTAAGAAATCCCCAGTCTGCAAAACATGACAGTATCCATTGCAGTCATCTATCTACTTTTGTTTTAACATACAAATGTACACCATTAAAAAAATTTGATGTTATTCTTCTATCACAAAATACAATAAGAGATCATAAAACGTAAATGGGTAGCAGCTTTGATTACACGCTGAAGGTATTTGATGCATCATCCCCTTTCAGAAAAGCAGCTACCACAAATATATAAATGAATGGAGGAACTTTCAAAGAACCTTTTTGCAGGAATTTACACCTGGGATGGATGAGGATGTTTAAGATACATAATGCTCAAGGAGGGCTGAACATCTGCCAATTTCTCTGCCTCTTTCACCAAGTATTTTAATGAGCTTCTGTTTATCCCTAATTCTATGTCTACAAGGTTACACATCTCCGTCCTTCTCTTGTGTGTATGGGATTACCTCAGTATCATATGTATTACATCCTTTCAATGAGAAATCTCTCCTTAAAGCATCCACAAATGGGACTGTAAAACACATTCTCTGCTAAAGACGGTGATTGAAAATGAGATATTTCCATTGTTAGTTCTTGTCAAAGAAGTAGAGTATTTGTGGAGTTTTTGTGATGACCGGCATAGAAATATATTAATAAATATACTGCGGAATTTGCAACTTTTCCAGAACGTCAGATGTAACTAACAGGACAGATTAATTTCTCAGGAGGCACAAACTGAAATATGAACTCTGTTATCTGAGCAATTTATAGCAGAAAGCTACATTCATGATAACAAAAGATACTTGATTAAAGAATTTAAATAAATTGTTATTAGGATAGGGGAATTCGGGCTAAGCTATGGTCTTACCTTACTGTTGTCAATAAGGATAGAATCTGAAGGATAATTTAATACAGCGCTTCTGTTTTATCATATTTTCCCCAAAAATGTCTCAGGGCTGAAAAGCACATTTCTGTTGATTTATATTAAGTTTATGGCGTTTGTTTCTGTTACCTTGGACCGTTCAATACTTCTTCTCTGTTCTTGGAATGCAGCTGGACTCTTCAGTGCTGTAAAATAAACAATGAAATCTGATTACAAGGTACACTGAGATCTTTAAGAAAAAGTTTAGCTAATTAACTGCAAAAATATACACTGGCACTACCTGACCAGAATACATAACATTCATTTCCATATTTGCAATCTTTGTATTGCTGAAAAAATTTATTACTGTATGAAACATATGCCCATGTTTAAAACAGTCTGTCAGTAATGAACTTAACTTGTTAGTGCATTTCGTAACTCCAATGTAAGGATACAAACTGCATTTTCATCTGAAAAACCAGTTATGCATATGCACACAATTACAAGAGTACTTTAAAAACTACAGCTTACAAAAAGGACACTGAGGTCCGCTTAATGTGTTTGCATTGTACAGTTTAAAATAAGGTCAACAACATAAACTGTACTTAATTTTTATCACAGATGCTGATGCCTATAATTGTGCTCTGAGCTTCAAATATTGCAAACAGATGTATAAAGCTTTACCAACATGGATAGTGACTAGATTATGAAGACAGGAAAACCACTGATGCAAAAGCAAAATATCATCCACACATTTAATATTATGCCGAAAAGAACCTGTTATTCAAGAAGAAAGTATAGTCGTACATGAGACATATAGTGGACCACATGAGATGCTCAGCACATGGCAGTCATTCCAATAGGGGGCTTGAAAGATAATGCAGATAAGGCCTTCCGTAGTGACCCGCAGCCTTTGCAGGGAATGCGACATGAGGCAGCGGGCCCATAGGCTGGATGTCTTAAGTAATCTGTCAAATGAACTTTTTATTACGCCATCACAGATATTTACTTGCCATTAATAAACAAGGCAATGTTTTATTATCACAAGTTTACTTACCAAGTTAGTTGATAGCAGAAATAATTAAGGTGAAACTTAAACAGCTTGAACTGAATTTTTTGGAGATTCTCAGTAAATACAGTACCTCTCAATGCTTTCTCTTTTTATATACAGTGAAAGCAGTGATAAACCTGAGAGATTCTGTGAGTGAACACAAACGGACCTGGGAAGTAGTAAGGGTTGATTTACATTACCATTCAGTGACATTCACTGACAGACTGTTCTTTATACGACAGACCACACAGACAATCAGTGAAGAATGAATTGCTGACCTAGAAAATTGATATATTCTTCCATTGAGAGAGATCTCCCAACTGTGAGAGACCCAGAGAGACCAGGGAACAAGCCACACGCACGCCGAGCAGCATGTCCTCCAGCTCCTCCCAGGCCAAACAACTCTGAGAGGCCTGACTACACGTTAAAGAGCCTAATAAACACCAGATGTTCCTGGCAGAAATGTATACACAGACTATACACACTGACCATCTTCCAAAATAGACAAAAAAGATTGAAATATCAAGCCCATAAAAGATTAACATAAAATCTCTTCCAATAATAAAAATCCTTCAAGTAGTCTGCAGAGCTGCTTAAGACCACAAAGTATAAGATTATCCCCAAACGTGCAGACTATTAATATCGTTGTTATTACTATTATGCAACCAAATACTTTTATCCAAGAATAAAGCATATTCATATTTCAGTATTGCGGGAACCAAGTTTTAGTAAATGGAAATATAACACACACAAAATAATTTGAAAGAATTATATTACACACAAAAAGCAGTCTATGAAACATGATCAATGACCATCTGATTAAAAAGAAAAAAAATCTAATATTTTTTTAAATTTTCTGAAGCATAATATGAATGATGATTCCCTTCAGGGCTTTTACTTCTCATGCACGAATAAAAATTATATGTTGCCAACTGTATCGCTTGGTACACAATACAGTACGTTCTGTGAAAGCTGCATTTCAAAGAGGTAAGAAAGCTGTTAGAAAGCACCCACTAATATCTTCAAAAAGGTTCTATCTCCCTCTGCAACCTCTTGCCTACAATCAAGAGATAAAGTGGCAATCCAAATTTCTTTTAAAAGGGCCATGGTCTAGCCAATCGCATTCTCTGTGGCTTTTTATCTCCAACTGACTCTGTGAAATTGATAGGACTAGCATCGGAATTCCCTTTCCTTACACACTTGTAAACCAGTTATCTCCGTTCTACTTGTACCATTTCAAAAAGCTTAATGTAATTGAATAATCTCATTCCCAGCAGTGTCTTTACAAATGACTTGATCAAATGAAGTAAATACAGCATGTTGTTTGTAACTCACAGTACTGCTCTGTGATTCTTTTAAACCCTATTTTTTGCTAGCAAATCAGGACAACATTCCATCAACCATTTTTAATGTGAGAATTCATTTTTAAGTACCAGTATTCAACGATTTATAAAAAGTATCCAACCCTTGTTCTTGTAAGACAAGACTCAGTTTTAAAGAATATGAATTCTGTTGTCTTATAACTTCCTGGTCTGACTTTTAACATTGGAAAACTTTCTTGTTTGCCAACTGCTTTACCGTTCTTAAAAAAAAAAAACTTGTTTTCCCTTATCTTCACCTACTTTCACCGTTCATCAATTAATGGAAGAGATTCAGCAAGTAAACAGACTAAATTTCCTTTCTACTTATACGGGAATTACTGTGATCACACAATACAAGACAAAATTTCAAAATGTGAGTGTTGGGTGTGATAACAAAATCCATTGCTACGGCAACAACTGAGTGCTGCTGAAAGCCGGTTGCGGTTTAAACAGGTGCTAGTCATGTAAATGTATCTGCCTGCAAGCCCGAACAATGCAGGCCCGTCAAGCACATGAGCATTCCACTGAGGTCAGCTTCTGGCCCTGCTGTTGCCTGCTAGCTGTCAGTGGCATATGACAAGATTATTGCCTATGCTGATTTTAAACCTCCATTAAAAAGACTGGATTAAAAAGAAAAAAGGAAACAAAAGAAATGAGCCTCTGGTCTCCAAGTATGTTCATTAGCTTGTAAAAACAGTGCCCTGTGTTTCTGCAGCTTGGTTATCCCTCTCCGCGTATGAAGAGCTCCCAGAGTTCACCCTGCACACATGACTCAGATCTGTTGCTTTAAAAACCACTTATTGGCCCAAAGGTGGAGGTAAACAAAAGTATGGAATATGTATAAATCATATTATATGTATTACTCACGAGGCATGATGCCCTGGTCTGCAAGCTGCTCTCGTGTCCTCCGCTGCTGGAGTCGTAACTGCAGGACTGGGCGGGGGAGGGGGGAAGTGGGAAACACACTGTTTGATTTAATCTAAATCTACCCACAAGCCTGTCAATATGTTAAATGTTTGTTTGCATGAATTTGTGTGCTTTTTTTCCAATTCCACAGTATATTAGTATGGGAGATGGAGGGTAAGTGTTGAATTATTACAGTGTGAGCGAGAAACAAATTTGATGTTAGATACATAGTTACGTTTTGTTTAACGTTAGACCACTCCTGGTTAAAGTGTAATAATGTGATTTTGCTGATTCCACTATGAAAAGGCCAGGTGATTATTAGTCATGTAATGCAGGGTACTCTACTGAAAGTTCTTAGGTCGATCTAACTGGCACACCACAAACTGCAGCTCTAGTAATGAGTCAAACATAAAATACAATAATGTGAAGCAATCCAAATCATTCTATAGACACTGATGCAACTTATTGTTTCAGCAAACTGATATATGAGAAGGACCAACTAACAAGGACAAACCTGTAAGTCAACTACATTTTATGGATAACCAAGTGAATCTCTCATCACAATGATGCTACAACTCATCACAGACATGTCATTTGGAAGTTTAGCAGTATAGCGTTGTGAAACTGTTGATTTCTTAAGTTATAAAAATGAAAAGAAAACAACTAAAATGAGGTTGTCGGATGGGAAAGAATGTCACAATTAAAAAAAATAGATTCAGTAACCTGGGAAATATTCACTATATGTGATTTGGAGAAATACTCTTCTGAAAAGCATGAAAAATAAAAATAAAATGAAAAAAATTTGTAAGCTAACAAATATTTCTTAAAACAGGATGTTCAACTATGATAAACATGGCTCCCACCTTTTAAACAAACTTCCCTGCAGTGTGTGGTCTTTAGGGTGTGGAGTGTTGCAAGGTCACTCAAATGTAGAGCTGAACCCAACACATATGCTGCAACCTCTGCTGAGCTCTTGGACCGAAGCCGTGTCTCTACCATGAACTGCACACTCAGTCAATGTGAACCGCAGACTCTGCACATGCAAAACTGATGGTAGTGTACATTCAAACAAAAGACTTTGTTTGAATGTACATCCTGGATTACGTACAGTGGCCTCAGCCCAATGTTCCCCTTAAAGTCATTGTCTGTCGAATGATAAAAATATTGTGTACTTCATTAATTGCTCTCAGTAGTAACATATACAAGCATGGCATGTTGGAATGCCAATCAAGCTCGAAAAATAATTTTGAAAGCTATTTCAGCATAATTTTGATGCATTAATGAGACTGTCATATTTTGGTTAATATGCACTGCATTGCATGGGATGCAAATAATAATAATTTCAGTGTTGTTCAATATGTAGTTGTTCAGAGAAAAATCACAGGAATATCTATTAAGGAATATCATAGGAATATCTATTAAGGAATATCACAGGAATATCTATTAAGGGATATCACAGGAATATCACAGGAATATCTATTAAGGAATGTCATAGGAATATCTATTAAGGAATATCACAGGAATATCTTTTAAGGGATATCACAGGAATATCTAAGGAGCAGGAAAAAAATAGTTTTTTTTCCAACTACATCTCTCCTGTAGGTGTTTGCCACAACAAGGTACCAGCTCTGAGGATAGGAAGCCCATTGTTATAGTTCAGCATCATGGTACAATCAATACATGGGGCTACAGTAAAATAACTACTTTTAATTATCTTGTGGCCAGGCTTTATAGTTCCCTTCTGCAATGTTTTTGCTACACCGTCACAGAATCACCAGACAGTAATCATTTTTATGTTAGCTTGATGGTTCTGTTGGTTGATACAGTGAAGACACATTTGTAGTACTTTAGTTAAAAAAGTGCTTCATGTTCAAGTTCAGAAGTATAAAATAATGTTGAACAAAGGATTACATATTTATAAGCAGCTTTAAATGATTTAATAAAACGATGAACCAATGGACTGAAGATTCTGGCAACCAGCGAGGCACTACATTGGTGGTGCTGACTGAGAGAGCTGATTTACTCCAACTTTAAATTTGGTTAATTACACAACTTATTGATTAATACATCGGTGCTCATTTTAACTGTCTAACCTGGCCAGGGTAATCTGGAACCTTTCAGTGGCAACACTGGGCACAAGGCTGGCATTCATCCTGGGCGAGATGCCAATCCGTCAGTGGGCACATACACACTCAAAGTCATACTCTATGGGCAATTCAGAAACACCAGTTACTCTAATTTCATACTTCTGGGCAGAGTGAGGAAAGCTGCAGAACATGGAGAGAACACGCAAAAGGCATTTGAACTTTGAACTCCAAAAAGGCATTTGAACTTTCTCTAATGCTTGTATTAATATAAATCATGCTATTTGAGGGTGAGTAACTTTTCACAGAGAACAATGGTGTAAAATCAATGTTTCCTCCAGCAAATTATGAAAACTGTGGAGTATTTTTGTAGTGCTGGCTTCAGTAACCATCATGAATGTACATAAGCAGTTCGCACTATGATTAGTGCCAGCCATTTAAACATATTCCAACTCTGAATTATGATGATGTTTCACCATTCAATGAACTGAAACAAGATGACATCCAGAAATATGCTGGGACAAAGTGCAATTGATCTACAAGATGATTATTATGTAATGGAACTTATTTTTCAGGCAGTATTTGTTGAAAGTGCTGGCTAAACATCATACCAAAAAATGTAGCTAGTCGACTAGACATTACAAGCCACAACAATCAAAGAATGATGTAGTATTAAATTATAGTGCTGTGTATTAAACCCTGGGCAAAGTATTAGGAATTCATAACCGTCATTCATTTTTTTCAATACAACTATTTGATGGCGCAAACTTAAAGCATAAGGTTGACTCTGCAGTATTTACATCCATTCAGTTAATGTTGATAAAGGGAATGTAAACCCTTTCACGTCACAATCCTGGTGGACATTCCAGGCATAGGCAGAATATAACAAAAGACACCCCATGCTTATAGAACCGGCACAGTGTTTTTTACCAGTTCAGTGTTACTTATAATGTTTTTCAGCTTTTCCCTCTCCAATTTCCCTTTTAACCTAAGATGATTTGGAATTCACTATGCAAACGTTTTAGGTAATATTATTGAAATGGTCATTTGTACATTTCTAAAGGGCAGAACACTGCCCTGACCTAAGATCAGACCATCAGCTGTTAAGTACAATTAAGCTTTCTCCCAAGGACACAGAGTCATCATGAAATGAAACCGCTCTCTATATTCCCACCTCGTAATCTATATTCCCACCTCTGTGTAATGCTACATAACATCTGGCATCTTTATATTTTGTACATGCTACTTTGGTCTCGGTGTTTCTATACTGTTCCTCTTTCTCTGCTCTCCTCCTGTTGTCTGGTGACTGCCGATACTCTGGAGCTGAAACGTGAAAGACACCCACCAGAAACATGCTTTCCCTCATTTATCTTGACCTGTCCCCCTGATTGTGATCCTTGTAGCCATTAGCCCTCCAATTATCAAACTGGAGCAGAAGTATACACCTTGCTTCAATTAGAATGGAATGCCTCCTCTAGAAAATTCATAGCATGTACCATGGGAAAAAAGCAGATGCAGATTTTTAGATATGGGATGTGACTGTATTTGTGAACCGCAGTTGTGCAGCTGTGACATGCATACATGTCCCTTCCCTTCTGAATCTTTTGGCTCCTATTATGCTATCAGCAAAGATATTTAGCATTTATGGACTTGCGCATACATTTAGACAAAATTCTGAAGGCGGAGCTAAATATTGAGTGTTGATTCTTAACTTTTATTAGAACAAAATTATGTCATGAACACTGGCTGTAATAGGAGACTAATCCAACAAAGGGTTCAGCTGAGAGCGAAAGGAGATCAATACCTGTCCCGACTGGAACAAGATTTTGTATGGAAAAGTAAAAGCAGCAAGTTGCCATCCGCTAAAAGAAAAGTCTTCATTGATTGAATGCATATGTGTAAACAGAGTCCTACATCTGCTGCATATTACTGGCCAAATGTTTGTGGAAAAAAACAAGCCGCCTTTTAAATGTTTCTTGCCATGCTACATTTCTGACTGCAAGCTTGTAATTTTTTGCTTCCTTGACGGACTAACTAATTTACTCTAGTGTTAGTTGTTTAAGCCATGTTTAACGGCAGACAGTTATCAGGTGGAAACTGATAAGATTATAGCAGTTATAAAACTACATATCAGCTGTTTTGCTAAAACACTTTAAATAATACCTGATTAAAACTTTTTTCGGTAAAAAAAAAAGTGTCTGAAATTGTTGTCAGTCTTTACATTCGGATAACTGAAATATTCACATCAATTTGGAAAGTCCAATTTAAAAACCATTTAAACAACAAGGACGATCTTTGTAATTACTATCCCTGAAAAAAATGTTATGTAATATACTACTGTAGCAGTTTCTTGTTCAGAACCACAATGAAATACATCTGCTAGCACTGACAGTCTCTCTAGTAATATTACCCAGGCAGTATACTATCCAAGTCAGTTTTAGTAACATTTTCACCAGAGAGGTGGCAGTACAGACCATTCCATATAGACGCATGTAATATAAGCAGCTGCAGATTTTAAAACTTACAGAAGGGAGCCTTGAAGCAGCGTGAGCTGTTTTATGTCATACTATGAAATTTACAAATTAAAATGATGCCTGAATTCTACTGATAATTCATCAACAGAAAACGACAGAACTCATGCTTCAAATCAGCAGGAAATACTCTGGTGTTAATAATAATGATGGTGAAGATTATGAGGATGATGATGATGTTACTTGTAAAATTAGTACCAGGTGTCAACAATGCGTGCTTTACTTGTATATACATTCTGTTTAGTTGAAATAATCCCACAATGTCCTAGCTCTAATCTCAAAAGAAGGAAAACTTTTGTTCATTTCCACACATTAAAAGCCAGTCATAAATCACTAAAAGCTACTCATAATTCACAAATTATTTGAACATTTAAAACAGTTGTAAGAAAAGCAACAAAAAAACAGACTTAAAATAACCTTTAATACAAGAAGACAATAAAGGATTCTAAAAAAACAGAATAAAAGTAGATATAGCTTACATATGGAGCAGACAAGTGAAACAACTCACCTGATCTGAACTTGCTTCGAATGAGTAAAGAATGTTCAGATCCTAGAAGTGTCATCGTGTTCTGAATAAAGGTCCAGTGTCAGAAGGACAGCCACATAAATAACACTCTTCTCTTTTCAAATCAGATGCTGGCTTAAATGACAACAAACAAGTCTAGCTCAAATGTAGGAAGAAAGTACTTAAATTAAAAAAAAGAAAACATTTGAGGGCTAAGAGTGTGGGAAAAAAGGGAGTCTATCCCTTTAAACTTCTATGCTAGTGACTGCGCATTTCCCTTGGGGTAGCTTCTTAAATGTAGTCAGCTAGCAAAACTTGTAAATGGTTTTTGGTCCCATCTACCACTGACCCTCCACAAGAGAGCGAATGATTTCCCCTGTGCTGGGAGTGTCCAAAAAACCAAAGGCTCAACAGAACCCTCCTCCCGCACAGACCTTACCAGGGGGGCTGCAGACGCCCCTGTAAAATGTCTGCCCCAGGACAGTCACCGCACAGATATCCCAGCAAGCTCTCTGTTACATATACACCAGTCTTCGAAGGAGTCTGGGGATCAGCAGTGCACACGAGTTATAGTAAACAGTGGTCAGCGAGCCGAGTCATTGTCATAGTAGAAATACAGGCCGCAGTATAGCTATACGTGTTAGGAAATATCAAAAGAAGTAACATCTCCCACAGATAAAATAAACACCCTAAAACTATACCTTGTCTGCTGCTGCAGCTGATGTTGATTATGTATAACGTGAAGTAAATGATTTGTATTATTTGCATTTCAACTTGTTAAAATTCCGCACGTTTTTTGTTTAGCTTTTCTTTATGTCAGTATGTTGCCCAGTCTTAAGTAAGAAATAATCCTGACAAAACAGTGGAGATGATCCTCCCTCTGGCTCTCCAGTATAGTCATAACATTTGTCTGTGTTTTGCTCTGATTTTGGTTAGCTACATGCCTGAAAAACTTTTGTGGAGACACTGTCCACAGTCTACACACAGACAGTTCCTCTGATCCCCAATTCTATGTGCTGTGTCACTAAGATCTAAACTAAATCTGACACATGTTGTAAATCTAAAATATTCAAATAAGTCAGAATAATCCCTTGGAATGTCTCAGTGTATTTATTTAAAAGTGTGAGTATTCTGTGTATCCGTTTTCTAACTCTCCTATTCAACTTTTCAGCAAATGTTTCTATTGGTTTTTTATAGTTCTAATGTCCTACTACTTGAATTTGTTTGGTGGATCTGCTGGAAATGTGGCCACCAAGTGCTCATGATTAGTATAACGGCATTGTTTCTGGCTTCCTGCAGATCTAAGTCAGTCAATTCAGAGAAACCATGCAATACATTTATTTTAAAATGCCCACTCATCACAAAATTCCCCCCTTCATTCTTTTTTGCCATTTACTTTACTTTTCGAGGTTCACTTCTGTATTGCTCCATACTAACTGGAATTGCTGTTGTTGAGAATGTGGATCCTGTACTGCATTTTGAGGCTTAAAATACTCCTGCAGTACTAATTTTGGTATGTTGGCTATTCGTTCTAGATCACACACACAGCAACAGAGTGTGAAGTGTTCTGGACCAGACTCCAATATTTAATCAAAGTAAACTGTTTATATAAAAATGTCTTGTGTTACAAATTTGTCTGTGCCTCTTTGGATCGCCATAAACCCACAAATTTTACTGATTTGCTTTTGGATCAGTTAATTAGCAGGTGAAAGTGCTTAAAGTAGGGTTTCAGCAGTGAGTTTGACAATGAACACATTGCATCCTTGTGAAATTCCAGTGAAGGTCACAGAGTCCTATCTTAATCCCCACCTTAATTGGGCCTAGTGTCAATGAGGGTGACATGTTTCATCTGAATAAACTGATTGGTGCTTCTCACTGGAACACATCCAGGCATGAGTCATCGCTCTCCATTTATGATGCACGCTTCTTTGTAATAGTGGACATGACTTCGGCAGGGACGCTTCACTGGAACAGTGCTCACGTTAAAGGCATGCCACACTGATGGAACTTTCTTTATTTGTAAAATGAACTGTACTGAACATATTTCACTTTTAAACCACGCTGGATCCATCAACAATTTGATTTAGCGTAACGCATTTGTAATCATTCTAAAATGTGTGGTTTTACAATAATTCCCCACCATAAAACCATATAAATAACATGCATGGGTAATGCCATTATACGCGCAGACATACAATTATATGTGAGCAGAAACAGGTTTATTTCGTAATAAAACACTAAATAAAATTTAAAAAATGAAAAATAAAACCTCTGCCTGACTCTTAAAAAGGGGGCTGACATACTCTAAAATCTTATACCAATGTAACAATGAATACTACACTACCTTACATTTCTTGATCTTGGGACATGAAAAATATTTTTATGGTGGTCATATTTGCTATACATCGTCAATCACATATTCACCTCCCCTGCTGAACAGCATTACTTAATGAAAATTGACTTTTATTACAAAATACTAGACATTTCAGTCACAGGAATTTGTTAATTAATGGGCTACACATCAGATAAAGATGAATGTGAATAACCTTCGTTAATCTCGTAACATGTAGATTCTGCTCATAGCTTTCATTTGACTCTGTAACAATCTTCATTAGTTATATTACTATTTTACGTGTCTGATATTATTATAGTTTTGATTTTTATCTCTTGGCGGAGGTGGATATGAGGAAGCCTGCTTTCTTCTGGCATGACTGGCTCCGCTATGGACCGGGTAGGCCGGCGTTAAAGCAGCCAGCGTAGATATCAGCTTTTGTGCCTGTTGTGCTGTACCTAGAGCCCGAGGAGCCAACACAAGCAGCTGCCTCCTGGAGAACAAGGACGCAACAAACAGGGAACTATTGGTTTGTCACTGTGGCAATGGGCCTGGTAGATGCAGCAGCTGGTACTTATCTGCGTGAAGCCCATTGGTCTCAGCTGCAATGTCGCTTTAATTACAGTCCTCTGCTTACCATCGCTGTTCTGACTAGCTTGGAGGGATGGCTGAAACCGCAGGTAAACATTCACAAATGGTGCACTTAAATCATTTATCAGAGGCACAAGGCAAGAGGCCAATCACTGCTTTGTTACTCTGTGTCTTGTAATTTCCACATCTATTGAAACACGACTGGCTTTTTCTGCAAGATTTCTGCGTTTTTATAGTTGCTTGTGTCACTTTGGTTACAATACATGTCCTACGAGATCTTTTCCACTGATCCCTAACTTTTCCTTCAATTCTTTCAGCGATAACAGGTATTGTATTGCATCTAAATTTAATTAAAATTAAAGCAACTTAATTATTCTCCATCCACAGATCTATTATCCATTAGGACTTACAAAGCTAGATATTGCAATATATGGTTACAGCAATCATTTGTAGTCTAGCAGCCTTTCCAGAGAGTGAAATGCCTCAGCATTTTGGTGTGTCACAGTCAAGTAAAGACTCTATTTCAACATACTTCATTAACTCAAGCAGGGTCTTCATTAACAGCACTTTCAGGAAGAAACAAGCCAAAAAAAAGACTAACAGTTTGTGGCCATATCCTCCCAGATCCAAGGTAGGGAACATTTTCTTTAGTGTGAAATTACAAAACGTCTTTTGAGCTGGCAAAAGTAATCTATGAGGAATTCAAAAGAAAGAAATAACTGCAATGGCATAGGTTAGCTCACATGGAATCTGGACTGCGAAAAGTAAGACACCCCCAATACTATTCTGTGCTTTTATGTGTTTATATCTCAGTAATTGATTCTGCCCTTGCTTACGCCCTAGAATGATGGCTTCATGCCACGTGGGAGGCCAAAAAATATTTCAGTGGTTTTATTTTAAATAAAGGACATGTACCAAAGCTCTGCATCAAAGATTAGGGTTAACTCTTAGATATTATCTGATGTTACGGTGGCTCTGTATGCTCTGTACAGCATTGTTCCGTCCATGCATTTTTGATTACTGTTTATCCAACATGGGGTCACCGTATGCCTGAAGCCTTCTGCTGAAAGCATGTAGCAGAAGGCAGGGTATACCCTGATCGGGTCGAGAGGTCATCACAGGGAACACACCACATAGCCTGGCGCAGCAAAATCACTCATCAAGTTAACTACAGAATCACTGTGGCATCCATGTACATGATCGCGTTAAAAACAGTTAAATAAAAAGACAATATTTGCTGAAAGTAACACCCATAAACTTGCATCGCCAGAAAGGATTCATTAGTACCCTTGCAAGACTATTATAAAACCTCTGCACCTCAATCTCTGCAGCCTCCTGCCCTCCTGTCCTCTCTGGTGCCTAACCGATCTCTATTTTGCATTCCAAACACAAAACTCTCTTTTTGGCCAAGCCCACTTTGACAAGGCTCTTTCAATAAGTCTGAAAATTCATCCCATTAAAAAAATCCATCCATTTTCTGAAAACACTTATCCTACTCAGGGATGTGGGGGGTCCGGAGCCTATCCCGGAGGCTATGGGGGCAAGGCAGGGGACAACCCAGGATGGGACGCTGACCCATCGCAGGGCACAAGGCAGGGAACAACCCAGGATGGGACACTGACCCATCGCAGGGCACAAGGCAGGGAACAACCCAGGATGGGACGCTGACCCATCGCAGGGCACAAGGCAGGGAACAACCCAGGATGGGACGCTGACCCATCGCAGGGCACAAGGCAGAGAACAACCCAGGATGGGACGCTGACCCATCGCAGGGCACAAGGCAGGGAACAACCCAGGATGGGACGCTGACCCATC
>JABFEB020000092.1:18036503-18059198 GCA_019775895.2 Stomatorhinus ivindoensis
ATACTTTAGCATTAGTTCAAATACAAGAACTCGTGGCCATAGGTGGAAATTAGCGGGAGAACACTTCAAACTGGATTCAAGGAAGCACTTCTTTACACAGCGTGTAGTCAGAGTATGGAATAGTCCTCCTGATAATGTAGTGAAAGCAGAATCCTTGGGTTCCTTTAAATCAGAGCTAGATAAGATAATTTAACAACTCTGATCTATTAAGTTCACCCCAAGCGAGGTTGATGGTTCGAATGGCCTCCTCTCGTTTGTATAGTTCTTATGTTCTTATGTGGGGTGCATCAGTGAGAAAGAGTAGCACTGTCTAGTGGAAAGCTTCATGGGATGGTGTACGAAGAAACACCTACAGTTGAAAGTCAGACTATTCTTCTTGTGGAGACTCATGTGTGTGCAGAAAACTGCTGCACTTGTTCTACCAGTTCATTCTTGGTGTTGCCACGGGCACTGAGGCTGCAGGACCATGGCAGATGTGGTGGAGAGAAGAATGACGTCAAATCTACTCCCCATACTGAGACTATCCCCACAACAGAGAAGCCCCAGAGATAAGCATCTCCTCAGGAAGTAACAACAAAAGCCTCACAAGCTTCTTTGGACACAACAGAATTCAGTTATTCAGTGGCACCTCTATCTAATAGGTCCGATACCAGCAAGCTCGGAGAAATTTCACAAACTCACCATCTTTAAAGCGCTAGCTTGAGGTGTACCCCTCTGCGTTTAATAGTAAAGCTGCTTCCTGGCATTGTAAAGTACATTGCACGGTCAGATACATTGTCAATGTTCACATAATAACTAGTCATTTGGACTGTTTTTCACATCTGTCTGAGCCAAAACATTATGACACCTTCATATAAAGCAAATAAAGTGGACTATGTTGTAAAAATGGTGCATTTCAAGGTCTGGGGTGTATTACACGGTAAGCTACAAAGATGAGTACCTACTGAGACTGGGGAAACCACGCACCGCTGAGAGGGTATTGAGTGGCTGGATCTTGTCATTATGGGATGTGAATGAAGGCCATCCAGTCTGGTATGAACCAACATTAGGTGTGTCACAAATGACAGATCATTTTGATAATGGGAGCATATCATCACAACGTACTTGAAATCCAGCCTTGTTGAGGATGCAGCTTCACGGACGCAGGCCAGTCAGAATGCTGAACCTTGTCCACCACTGTAAACCGCCAAAGATGCCTACAATGAGCATTTGAGAGGCAGAACTGGAACACGCAGAAATGGAATTCAATGAATCCCTCTTTCTGTTGCATCATGGCCAAGTACGGTACATGTTTAGAATTTGTGGGATGCGTTGGACCATCAAATACAGTCCATATATTACATAGCTCCACACGCGACAGGGCCTCATGTGCTGTGTGTTGTCACACATTACTCCTGTCGCCATTATCAAAAATATCTGCCATTTGTGCCACAGAAACCCTTCTGTTGGTTCATACCAGACAGGATTGCTTTCATTCACATCCTGCATCAAGAGGCCTTGGCTGCGGTTCGTTCCTTTTCAGACCACTCTCAGTAGGTACTCACCGTGGCTGACCGAGATTACCCCAAATGAGTATCAAATGTTAGCTTACTCTCTGAAATATCCCACACCTTACCTTGCACTGTTTTTGTGAGATAATGTTTTGCCTCCTCAGTGTATAAAGACCATGAATATGTATCAGATATTTATTCTTATTCTGAGGAAACTGGATCATATATTTTATATTTTTTTCTTTCTATGTGGACCACAGTTCTTTTTGCATAGGACCTTGCTGCTGGACTCAATCAAATCTAAAATTATGATCAATTGATAAGCAATTTCATAAGCAACAATAATTTCATGGATGAATTAGATGCATAAAACAACAAACAAAAAAGCCTGCACTAAAAATTGGCACAGAGAGAAACTTGGAACAAACATTTTATTTTTATTATTTGAGAAAATATGTACTGTAATATTCAGTACATATAA
Source organism: Stomatorhinus ivindoensis (assembly GCA_019775895.2). Lineage (NCBI taxonomy): Eukaryota > Metazoa > Chordata > Actinopteri > Osteoglossiformes > Mormyridae > Stomatorhinus > Stomatorhinus ivindoensis. The sequence continues at coordinate 18,038,475 of JABFEB020000092.1, forward strand.
AAACAAGCATTTTTATTGGTAATGTAAAACATGCTCCATTTCCAGAAATATATACCCTTTTAAAAACTAAGGGAAAAATACTTGGAGAATGCTATGAAAATTGTTGTATGTTCAAAATAATTATTAAATTCAATTTGTAAGGTCATGTAATTATTTTAACTGAAGAGCCATAGTTCTGCATTTAAAGGCTCCATTTCTTCTTTTCCAATGTTATGTCCTGAAAAACCACATAACTTATTTGATAAAATAACGAATTAGCGACAACTTTATAATTAATGACTAATGCTTCATGCTTGCTGTATCTTAATCTTCTGGACTGAATGTTCTAGTAACCTCAGCGATCTCTGTGGTAGGCCCCTGTAAGCCTTCCAAATGGCGCAAAATTATATCCAGATGAGTCTAATCTCCCAAATGCAGCCGCCACAAAATCAACTGAAAACACCTTCAGAAAGCAGCCCACAAATTGTTTTGTGTAATAAAACTTTCAATATGGATGACACGAATAACAAGTGTTGACTTGCAAAACATTGTCAAAACTAAGAACACAAATTTGTCTGTTGTACTACAGTCAATCGATACACTAAAAACTTAAAACTTAAAAACATTCCTTAATGTTTTCTGGGTTTGCATTCTATGAATATGTAGTGAACATGAATTTCTAGTAAATGCAATAGGATCACTTATGTAACCTATGTAGCATTTCAAACGTGCAACACTTAAACTCTTACGTATATATTGGTTTACAATTTCTTAAGCACGAATACATTTTGAATTTGAAATATAAACCTCTCTGCAAATTGTACTGGAAAATTAATATATTGCCTCAATTTTTCAAATGTTCATAAAGCACAAGTGAAAATCCTGGCATGATCCCAGTTATTTATATTTTACAAAAATAATAATAAAAATATGAACAGTCTGCATCACATTCACTGTTGTCAATTATCTAGCGGCTGACAGCAAGAGACAAACTAGAAAAAGGGGCTGTTGGATGACAGCATTGCTAGAGTGATAGTCCTATCAACCTATCAAATCCTTACTCCTCATGCACTCACCAACCTGTAGAATTTATAAGAGTACTGGATGGATGAACTAGAAATGTGAAAGGCAATATATATGTGTTTTTACCTGAATGAGAGTTCTGACATGTATCTCTAAAACTACACCTATTCATATATTGCACAATCCACTTCCATGCTAATTTGTAGAAGCTTTCTTCACCAATGAGGTGGATACCTGTATTTCTTCGTGTATGTGTTAATGTCCATGTTTTAAAATGTCATTTATATAATTCATATTTTTTCATGAATATTTTTATTGTACAAATTAATATTTCCTCTCCTGGAGGCGACACCTTATTGTGATGGAGGGGCTTGCATATTCCAGTGATTCCAGGTCCTATGTTGCCCAGGACTTTATGCCCCTGTTAGGGTCACCCAAGGCAAACAGGAACCAGACAAAGTGCGGCTCAAAAGACCCCTTATGAAGAGATACATAATGGATCCACAATTTCCCTCGCCAGGACGCAGGTCACCGGGCCCCCCCCCAGAGCCTGGCCTGGGGGGTAGGGCTTGATGGCGAGTGCCTGGTGGCCAGGCCTGCACATGGGACCCGCCTCCAATGGGCTCACCACCTATAGGAGGGGCAAAAGGGATCGAGTGGTGCGTGAGCTGGGCAGTGGCCAAAGGCGGGGACCTTGGCAGACCCATCCTCGGCTGCAGAAGCTAGCTCTAGGGACATGGAATGTCACCTCTCTGGTGGGGAAGGAGCCTGAGCTAGTGTGTTTGGTTATGAGGTTCCGGCTAGATATAGTCGGGCTCACCTCGACCCATGACTTGGGCTCTGGAACCAGTCTCCTTGAGGGGGATTGGACACTCTTTCAGTCTGCAGTTTGTCACGGGGAGAGGCATCGAGCGGGGGTGGGCATACTTATTGCCCCCTGGCTGGGCGCCTGTACATTGGGGTTTACCCAATGGACGAGAGGGTAGCCTCCCTTGGCCTTTGGTTGGGGGGACGGGTCCTGAGTGTTGTTGGAATATTCACCCTTTTTGGAGTCCTTGGAGGGGATGTTGGAGAGCACTCTCCTGAGGACTCTCTTATTCTGCTGGGGGATACTCACATGGGCAATGACAGTGAGACCTGGAGTAGTGTGATTGGGAGGAACGCCCCCCCGATCTGAACCCGAGCAGTGTTCTGCTATTGGACTTCTATGCTCCTCAAGTGTTGTGCAAAATGAACACCATGTTCAAGCATAAGGATGTCCATATGTGCACTTGGCACCAGGACACCCTAGGCCGCAGTTCGATGATTGACTTTGTCGTCGTGTCATCAGACCTGTGGACGTATGTATTGGACATTCAGGTGAAGAGAGGGGCGGAGCTGTCAGCTGATTACCACCTGGTGGTGGGTTGGCTCTGCTGGTGGAGGAGAAAGCAGGTCAGGACTGGCAGGCCCAAGCGTATAATGAGGGTCTGCTGGGAATGTCTGGCGGAATCCCCTGTCAGGAGGAGCTTCAACTCTCACCTCCAGCAGAGCTTCGCCCATGTCCCAGAGGACATTGAGTCTGAATGGGCCATGTTCTCTGCCTCCACTGTGGAGGCGGCTGAACTGAGCTATGGCCATAAGGTGGTCGGTGCCTGTCGCAGCGGCAATCCACGAACCCACTGGTAGCCACCTTTTGCTTTGATGACAGCCTTGCACACTCTTGGCATTCTCTCAATCAAATTCATGAGGTATTGACCGGCAATGGGTTTCAATGAACAGGTGTGCCTTGTCAGGAGTTCATTTGTGGAATTTCTTGCCTTCTTAATGTGTTTGAGACCATCAGTCATGTTGTGCAGAGGTTGGGTTGGTACACAGTTCTATACAGTGAAGAGGCCTATTCAACTAGTATTCTATTCCACATTATGGCAATAACCACTCGACTAAGTAAAGAGATATGACAATTCATCATTGCTTTAAGACATGAAGGTCTTTCAATCAGGAAAATTGCAAAAACTTTGAATGTATCCTCAAGTGCAGTTGCATAAACCATCAAACGCTATGATAAAACTGGTTCTCACGAGGACCGCCCCAGGAAGGGAAGATCAAGAATTACCTCTGCTGCAGAGGATAAGTCCATTAGAGTTACCAGCCTCAGAAACCGTACAACAGCACCTCAGATTAGAGCCCACATAAATGTTTCACAGAGTTTTTCATAGAGTACATCTGGTCCTTTCACATAATCATACTGTTTATTGAAACCCTTTCAAGTTCATTATCAGAATTAAACACGTACTGCAATTTAAAGTCATTTGGATCACTGAAAATGTGTTTCAGATATTGAGATAAGTCAGGCGGAACATTACAATACAGCCCTCAGAAGGTTGCAGCATCCTTTGTGCCATGTTGTATGTTGCATAATATTGCCAAGCATGATGGATGTCTGTTGGACAAAAACGACACATTACAAGACTTTAGAAGGCGTGATGCTAAACTGCATCTGCCGATTTCAACAAATGAGTGTTTGCCAGCAGCACAGGCAAGGAGGGATCAGCTTACAGAAGAGCCTGGTAAGTAATCAAAAGATAACAATCCCATTGACTTTTATTTGAACATTTTAAAAACTCTAGGTTGTGTTTTGCTTGAACAAAGGTCACATTTTTACTTATATCTGGTTAACCGCAGACCCAAAATTAAAACAAACAAACACACACAGGTATAATTAAGTCAACGTTCCCAGCCGCTACTCTCTTTCAGCAGTGAGCTTCCCGGTCATCTGACATTATACCGCTTTCTGCACTGTACGGGTGAAGTAATGATGCTAGAAAACACTCGCTGTTATCTCATCCCACTCCTGCTTCACCTCCAAAGTTTTAGGTGGAGGAGTGCTGCTCTCAGGTACTCTGCCCCCTCCATGTCACCGCACGCACGAGCACGTCCGCTTCCTCGGCTGAATAGTGATCTGACTTGCCAGGCAAATGCACCATTGTAATATAAAACTACCATAGATAACGTGCTACTGGTTTTTTAAAGGTGAGGTGACACGCCATTCCAATGGGGTTATTGAATGTTATGCCTGAAACACGCCACTGAAAAATTAAGAGAACAAACCAATAACTGTTAGTCACACCTTGCGCGTTTCGCTAGAATGCTGAAATAGTACCCCGTGTGTGGAGTTTGCATGATCTCACTGTGTCGTTGTGGGGTATCCGAGTTTCCATGTACTCCAGTTTGCCCCAACATTCCAAAAAGATGCTAAGGTGAATTGGAGTCACCAAATTGCCTGTAACGTGAGAGTGCACCCTGAAACGGGTTGGCACCTGATCCTGGGTTGTTCCCTGCCTTGCGCACATAGCTTCTGGAATAGGTTCTGGACCCTAAGTAGGACAAGTGGGTACAAAAAATGGATGGATGGAATGAAAATTTGACAAAGTCAGAAGCTGGATAAAAATAAGCTAACACTATACTTTTGCTGTAGTAAATTTATTTGCAAAGACCTTTGTAATAATGCATAATGTGCCTTCAAATCCAACTTGCTTTTATTCTGCTAGACCTGGCACTTGTTCAAGCAAAGTTTCAACCAAATCTATGGTGCAAATGAGGTGTCATAGTAGCATACTCCTTATTAATGTGGATAATAATAACCAATATATGTATACATATCTGATCTCATATCTCTAATGTAATGTATTTTATGCCTCCCATCCCAAATGTATTAGCTAATTACAATTTGGCTGAAAAGTCTGAAAACCATCTGAAAGGTACTTTTAGAGTTACTGTGCTCACAAGCCCAAGTGTCTTATACAGTTGCCATTTCCTTCCTCAGCTACCATATAGCAGTGCTGTTTCATTTTTAGGCAAATTGTCTGAAGATAAAATCAAGTGCAGATCTTCATCCATACAATGTTTTTGTGAAGCACTTGTATGACCCATCAAACACTTTTGTACTTATCACTTATTACATTGTCAAATATCATCTGCTTTCACCTTTCGTTTTGCTGCCACTAAGTGGCGATTCATCAAATTTGGGGCAATCTGTCTCAAAATATCCCTTTGCCAAGTTTGAAAAAAAGATCTTTTTTTGAGTTATTGAATTAAAAGAAGTGTCAAAACTGCCCTTTTTTGCCATCACTACGTGGCGCTGCTTCAATTTTGGTGCATTCAATATCAAAATTTAATCATTTCTAGTAAGTACAGTGTATGTGGCAGAGGACTTGTCCCAAAACTATACACAAGTAAGTTTTTAATGCTAAAAAAGCTGCGGCATAAATTAAATTGGAAAGGCAATCTATCTATGATGAAAAACAAAAAGTTAAACTACTTTGATGGTTACTAGCATCCTGTTCAAGATGATTCCCTGACTTGTGCCCAGTGATTGCTGGGAGAGGCCTCAGGCTCACTGCAACCCTACACTGAATAGCAGTTATGGGAGATGAAGATGAATTTTGATCATTATTAAATGATAACTTCATTTATTAAACAAGACACATTATATTACCTAACTCTTGATTCATGAAGTTCTTCAAATGCCATCTTGTTCTCAAATCAATTAAACTTGGAGCAAGTTAAGATTAGTTCAGAGAGGCTCGTTTTATTTGCTAAATGCTACATCTGATAAACAGGTGTTTGTTCTCCAAGTTAACTACAAAGTTATTATGAACTAAAATCAAATTCTAAATCTGCTCCTCAGTGAAATTGTGAGAGCAGAAGAGTACTTACATTTATTTTACCTAAGTCATCCAAGATTGACTAATATGGAGTGCATTTGTAATAATGCTGCAATGGTTGTTATTGTGCGTATTAAATGTATGGCATGCTTTACAAAAAAAAAAATGTAACTACTAAAGTAAGTACTTGAAAGGAACTGAATACAACATGATGAAAATTAAAGTTATTTTTGTTATTCTTATGAGGTATGTTGGGCACTATGACTTCATAGTTTTTGTCATTCATTAAAAATTTGATTGTTTGAATCCTTAAAACTCTGGCACTTGTTCTAGAATACATGTTTAAGTTCTGAAGTCTTTGTTTTGCCTTGAACCTAGTAAAAAAATGAATGGCCAGACTTGAAGAGATTCTAATTTATGTTCTGCAACCTCTTTCATTTACTTTCACCCTACCACATGACATCATGGAAAAACGAGTCAGTCCTAAAAAGCGAAGCAGGAAACACTGTATTTCTCTCACTGTGAGAGGTGAGCTCAGGGCTACATCATTCCAAAAATAAAATTTATATCATGGGATTCCTCAGATACTTTCATCTCAAACCTTGTGATTCGAGTGGCATTTAAGCTAGTTTGATTAGGTTATGAAGCTGAAAAACAGAGTGTACTGAAATTTGAGCATGGATTAATCGTCAGCTGGTTTTAATAAACTGTACAAACAGTTCTGTTTTATCTGGCCTAGGGAGCTGTTTGGCAGATCTGGAGTATGCATTGCATACTTACCTATTTACCTGGTATGTATGTGGGCCAAAGCAATAGCATTTCTTACAGGAGACTATTCGTAACACATAAAAGCTTGATTCTTAATCAGCAATATATTGCAAGATCATAAATGTGCTAAACATTCCTAAATATAGAAATCCTTAGATCATTTCATGAAGTCTTTGATTCTTACGATCAATAACATTTATTTCTGACATCTAGCTAGTATCCAAACGAACACCTCTGTTTCAGTGTTTTCAAAGCTTTTAATTTAAAATATTCATTGTCACATCATAATAATTACTGTTGTTTTATAAAGGGCTAGGAAAATTCTCCACCATTCAAAAGAATGAAAAATGTAATGAGCCAAAAATACCCACCCATCCATGAGCTATCATTATTTTTAGTCCATGAGCTAAGAATATCTAATATAATACAAACACTTCCACATTTTACAGGCATTTTCAGCCTACATTACAGGAACTTTAAGTAATGTTAATTATGGACTGTTCATGTAAGGTATGCAATGTTACCTCAGAAACTTGTTCAAGCAGATTTAAAAATATGTTATATAATGTAATCATCAATTTATAGCCTTCTACCCTACAATGTTAAAAAAAAAGATTTTGCTTCAGTCTAAGAATAAGATGTCATACACAGTATGTGTGACAAACTGGACATTAGTTTGTTCAATGCACCTAAGACAGAAAATCTGTTAAAAAGTATTCACAAAACTGAATCACAAGTCAGTGTTTGCAGATACAGTATATGGGCAAAAGTATTGGGACACACCTTTTAATTATTAAATTCAGACATTTCATTCAGACCCACTGCCACTAGGGGTGTAAGAGTACACAATAATCACGGTTCGGTACATACTAGTGGTGTAACAATGCATCGATTTGTATCAATGAATCGATTCAACGGCAAACGATCCGATGCAACGGTGTGACCGCATAAATGTTGATGTGTTTTTTTTCCTTGCCGGTTCTAGTATTGTTTTTATGATCGGCACATCTCTCAGCGGAAACATGGGGTAACGTTTCAGTCTCAGCCTCGCATACACTGTGATAGTATGTTTACACTAGCTGAATGCATATATTTAGACAGTAAAAATACATTTAGACAATGACAGACAGTAACAGTAGTTATTATTATATAATAAAATACATTAAAAATGAAAGATTTCTTCTTAATAATTTTTATATTAATAATAAACCATTAATAGATGTAATTCTAATAATATTGTTGTGCCGAGTGGGGAAGGAACGAAGACAATTGCGCAGACGTCAGGGTATCGGGCAATATGGGGTTTAATTACAGGTATGGCAGGCAAAACGCAGACGGACAATACAATGACCGGACTGGGGAAACAAACTGATACGCAGACGAAATACAGAGGGCTAATGAAAACAGCCTAAAGCAGCTGATCACACGGATATCCCACACGAGGTTAACGAGGGGGCGTGGCACATGGAAGGAGCGGATGATCGGGGCAGGACACATTGTTTTTGTTTTTTAACTTTACAAATTGTTTCGCTTTACATTGGTTTACATTGTTTGGATACATTTATTTTCTTACTTTACAAATTACTGTGACATAACTTCGTCCACCCCTTTCCAAATGTGGCTCGGGGAAACACAAAAATTCTGCATTTGCTGCCTTCATTCAGAACTTATGCGTACTGAACCAAAAGACCCGTATCTAAAATTTTCAGTACAAATACACGTAGTGTTACACTACTAATTGCTACAGGTGTATAAAATCAAGTACCTAGCTATGCAGTAAGGTTTACACACATTTGTGAAAGAATGGATCGTTCTGAAGACCTCGGTGAGTTCAAGCATGGTACTTCCAGAGGATACTGCTTTGCAGTAAGTCAGTTCATGAAATTTATTCCGTGCTAGATTTTCCATAGTCAATTGTAAGTGGTACTATTGCAAAATGAAAGTGTACAGAAATAACAACATGAAGTGACAGACCACGTAAAGTAACAGAAGGCTGCATGCAAGCCTTGCATCACCAAGCACAATGGCAAGCATCAGGAGTGGTGTAAAGCACACTGCCACTGGACTCTGCAGCAGTGGAAACTTGTTCGGTGCAGTGATGAATCACGGTTCTCTGTCTGGCAGTCTAATGGACAAGTCTGGGTTTGGTGAATGCCAAGGTAACATAATCAGCCTGACTGCATTGTGCCAACTGTGAAGTTTGGTGGAGTGGAGATAATGGTGTGGGCTGTTTTTCAGGGGTTGGGCTAGGCCCCTTAGTTCCAGTGAAGGGATACCAAGACATGTTGGACAATTCTATGTCTCCAGCAATGTGGGAGCAGTTTGGGGAAGGTCATTTTCTGTTCGAGCATGACTGTGCCCCAGTGCACAAAGCAAGGTCCATAAAGACACAGTGTGAAGAACATGAGAGCCCTGAACTTAATCCCAACTCAATAGGAGTAGCCTTCAGCAGGGTCTCAATAGGAGTAGCCTTCAGCAGGGTAAAGCTAACGCCCTATATAGAAAGCATTACCAAAAATATATAATTGCAGTCATATGTTTACAAAATACCATTATTAATGTAATACATTTAAACAGTTATCTATAAGAGTGCTCTATTCTGACCTTAAAATCATTGGCTTGGCCAAACAGATGATAGCCATCATCTATAAGTAGATGACAATTCCAGTTAAAAGCAAACATAAGGCCACTACCATTCCTTTTTTTGGCCAGTGGCGGAAGCAGCCTGTTGACCAGGCTTACATCTTTCATGTTGTCTGAGACGCAGCTAGCTTTGCAGTGGTGGCGTGAGGGGACTTGCACCGTGTTCTCCTGAGAAGATGACTTGGCAGTCACCTCTCCATTCATTACCCTCATCGCACACTGTTCCAGATCACTTCTCATACAGGTCAGCCCCAATCAGCTTAACTGTCAAAACGCATAATTATACACAATTACATATATACTTAGTAACTTAACTAGGCAGAAAGTTGAAAATCAAAATTAGGGCTGTCACAATTACTTAATTAAACTTGATTATTTAAGAGCATCACAATTAAAATTTTCCTTCTCCATTACTCAGGAATATGGAGGAAGGAAGATGGTGCCTAACAGACGAGGCTCTAAATAAATAGCAAAAACATCAGCTGTATGGAAGCATTTCACATTAAAAGTGAATGAAAATCCAGTTGTCTGTCAGTATTGCAAAGCAGAACTTAAATATCACCACAGCATGACTGCAATGCAAATACATCTTAAAAGACATTCAGATTCGATGGACACAACCAATGATGAGAGTTTAACGGTATATGCCATTTAGCCTCTTGGTGTAGCCTTGCCTATCATGTCATCACTTTGACTTAAACGCTTTTGGGTAATGCTTTACTTGAGGGGACATGAGTAATGTAGTAGTACATACTTACTTAATGCATTAATTAACCAGTAATAGCTAAGTACTGATCCCATGTTCATCATCAATAAGTAATGAGAATTAATATATTTCATGGTAAAACCTATATTAGTTCATGATTTGCTTTTGAGTAATAAATGAGTGAATAGATTTTGCCCCTCAATTGGTCTTAACATTATCTACTAATTAGTTAACTGTTAACTAATATAGTGCTGAATAGAATACATTCTGTCATGACTGATTGCTGATGAATAAATATGGGATCAGTACATAACTAACACTTAGTGGCTGGTTAACTCATGTATTTCTATGTTTCCTGTATGTCAAAATAATCACAGCTAAAATTAGTCTCATCACTTAACCGCATCATCTTACATAATAACACATAACAACCCCTTTTAATGATCTTTTTGTGAATGTATTTCTAGGGCTGAATGATATTGGAAAAAGTTTGTGCTGCGATATTTGAAGTTAAGTGATATTTTGGAGTTGAAATGTAATGATAAAGCTAAATGTTATCTACCAACAGAGATCTTGCTCATTTTTTTCCTGTTCACTCATTTTTCCCCAAAATTTTTCACAAATGCCCCACACGGTGTAGGAGTGAGTAAAATGGAAAGAATGGGAATGATTATGATTATCTTCTAAAGCAGGGGTCTCCAACTCCGGTCCTGGAGAGCTACTATCCAGTAGGTTTTCTTTCCCACTTGGCTTCTGATATTTACCTGAGAACAGATGTGGCTCAGCTCATCAGAAGCCAGATAGGATAGACACTGACTGTCGTGGTCTTTGCGATGTGACAAATGCAAGTGCATGAAATGCTATTTACGGTATATTATATTATATTATATTATGTATTTAAATGATTACTCGAATGGTTAGATTAATTGGCAAATTACTCTATTGATATAATCATTATTGACAGCTTTAATCAAAATTTATTTTTTTAAATACAAAGCTCAATAGTTCACAACGTTTTGTTGCTTTTTTCCATCACATCTGCTTTTAATCTGAAGACATTCTGCTCAATCAAGTTCTATTTCCATAGCTTACATTACATTCTTTCTCCTTCTGAGCCCACAAACGTGTCTCCCTTCAAATTCATCAGCCAACTTGCTAATTTACGGAATGTACAAAGTGCAGACCTTCTCAGAGCCTCCACTTTTCTACAGTGTAAATATTAAACAGACGAGTTCTTATTTCAGTAGCTTTGAAAGCCCCCACAGTGTGACTGTGAAATATGACAAGGTCATCACACTCTGCTGTGGAGTCCAAGTCTTTACTTTTGCATGTTGTGATACAGTACATCATTAAAAACACAAACCACGTAAGGGAATACAAAAACAATGCACTGTTTTCTTTAATAAGTGGTATGTTTTAAGGCAATAAAATGTGATATGACCATTAATTCTTTCAGTTTTGTATGCCATTATTATTTCTACATACATGTATGTATAAATGTTAGTGGTGTGTGTGTGTGTGTGCGTATGCATGTGTATGCGTGTGGTTTCTTCCAGGTACCCCGATTCCCCCCTATAGTCTAAAAATACACATTGGCTGACTGGTTTCTCTAAATTGCTCCTAGTGTATGATTGTGTGCATGTGACCTGTGATATACTGGCACCCTGTCCAAGATGTACCCAGGACAAGCTCCAGGGAGCTCATTGCTGCGTTTGAACGAAAGAGAGGAGAAACATCCATACGCACATTTGTACGAAGATTTTAGGATTTATATATATAAAAAATACTTATTCTTTGCACATTTATCAATGATCCAAAAGAGTTATATGAGCATTTATGAGGAGATAGAAAAAAGCAACATCTAGAGTTTAGATAGAAATATGCATCTAAGGTAGCATGAGCACTTTATCAAATGACAGCTATATACACACATACACACACACACAGTGCTGATTGAAAGTGTGTGAACATTCCAAACATGGTAATTGTGTTCTGAAAACTAAATAAAATTACCTTATGAAATATATCCATCCATCCATCCATTTTCCAAAACACTTGAACATTTAAATCCCAATTTATAAAGCAAACCTTAAAAATATATTTTCATTATTTAAAGCAATTTGTCTCTCAAAAAACAGAAAATCTGCCAAAAGTCTGTGAGCCAGTCAGTACTTTGTGCTACCTCCTTTTGCAGCCATAAATTCAACCAAACGTCAACCAAACCAGTGTCTCACATCCGCTTTTGGGGATTTTTGCCTACTCTTCCTTGCATAGCTCAGTCAGTTCTGGCATGTACTGCCCGCTTCAGATCTTACCACAGCATTTCTATTGGATTGAGGTACAGACTTTGACTGGGCCAATCCATAGTGTGAATCTTCTTTCCCTTATGCCATTTCTTGGTAGTTTTGCTGGAATGCCGTGAATCCTTCTCTCATTGCATAATCCACCTCCATCCCAGCTTCAACTCCCTGACCAATGGCAGGAGATTCTCATGAAGAATTTGTCGATAGGCCTCAGACTTCATGGTTCCCTGGATAATATGAAGTCGTCCAGGTCCCGAGGCAGAAAAGCAGGCCCAGATCTTCACATTTCCACCACCATGCTTCACTGTTGGGAGGAGGTTCTTTTCTTGATATGCAGAGTTGATTTTTCTTCAAACATGGAACCTCTGATTGCAGCCAAATAATTCGATTTTGGACTCATCTATCCAGAGAATGGACTTCCAGAAGACCTCTGGTTTGTCCAAGTGCTCTCTGGGAAAGTTTAAATGGGCAACTTTGTTCTTGAGAGCAGAGGTTTCATTCTAGCAACTCTCCCATGAATGCCATGTCTATTCACTTTCAGTCTGATTATAGATGCATGTACATTTATCCCAGATGCTGCCAGAGAGGTCTGCAACTCTGGAAGTGATGTGTGGGTTGGCTTATACCTGAATTATCATTTTTCTGGTGCTTCTTGGTTGTGGTAATGCTGAGTTTGATACCGAGTGCCCTCCATTTGTAAATGATTTGTCTTACAGTGGATGGATGGAGCCGGAACCTTTTGGAAATGGTCTTGTAGCCTTCCCCAGCCTGATGGGCTGTCACCACCTTCTCCTTGATGTCCTCAGATGTGTCCTTTCCTCTCAGCATTGTTGATCTGTGTGCTTTACGCCTTGGCATGACAGTGGTTTGGTTGGATCCCTCTCTCTACTAATTACTGCTGCTCAAAACCTTTCCTAACAATGTCCCATTTGATTGGTCTGCTTAAGTGATTACTTGAGCACCCACATGTGTTTCAACTGAGTCTATTATGTACTGTACTTACTTTTGCACATACTCTGATTCCATGTTTCACGTAGTCTGCTGGCTACGTACACAGTTCTCGTCATCATGGAACTGATGAACAGAAACATGTCATTTCATATATAAAAACTGGTGATGATAAAACAAGAAAATCACGGTAAAACAAACTTTCAAGCAGCACTGTGATTGAAAGTTTTCTGGTTCCGATACCTAACCAGCAGGGTACCACTGAGGTACCGTTAGCAAGGTACCACTCCCAAGCACGGCTACCTGGGCGCTAAAAGATAGCTTCCCACTGCTATGTCACAATGTCATATATGGGTTAAATGCAGTGGACACATTTCATTGTTGTGTGCTGTGGTGTCTCAACAATGACAATTAGTCACTATCACTTTACCAGTGTATTTAGAGGTGTGCATACTGAAAAGTCAAAGTAAGCAAGGACCGAAATTTGTGCATGCATATCTAATAATCATAAAAAGGCCTTTGTGTACTGTAAGTATGTCACATGAGGACATTGTGCATGGGCACATAAGGAGGGAGTAATTAATTGGAGATCACAGTTATTTTTCGAATGATGATTTGTATCTTGTCACCTGTTTTAGACTGGCAAAAGTGGTTCACATGGAACTGTGTGATGAACTGGCCCTGGTTCCTGAATGACAAACTTTACGAAATCATGCTGTACCTGTCCAACTTTAAGTAGGCCTACTGACAACACTTGGATATTTGGTGACAGGGTTATACCAAATGGAACTGGCTGATAGGGATATCCCACCACACACTAAGTGAGACACATAATGCTCACATTTCATAATTATTTGTTTGGACCCCCCACGTTTAACATAAAATATTTTTTTTTTTTAATTGTGCCCCCCCCCCCCCCCCCCCCACATTCAAAATGCTTCTGACGCCCTTGCACATACATGAACCATGTACAGAGCAGGAATTCCGGTTCAATGGATTTTAAATGTGCCCAATTTTTTATTTTTATTTCTGTCATTATCCAGCTTGGTGAGTAATATGCTGTCAATTGACATATAATTATTTTTATTTTATTTTTTTTCACTGGCAAATGCACTTCACATTCTGAGAAATTCCTTTTTTTTCCTCTAGCTTGTGGCTCCCTTGTCTCCAAAATGGTATTATAAACATAGTATATGTGCGTTTATATATACACGTGGCTCTATGACGGCATGCAGGGAAGGAGTGACTATCCATTGAGCAGCTATCATACACCAGAGAGGATATTATTATTAAATCTGAACACACATTACACGAGAAACAAAAGTACCTTGAACGGCCGAAACAAGATGCCAAGAGGGTAAACGAGAATGAACAAGGATCTAAACAATGCTGAGGGAATCAGAAACCAATAACACTAACTGGGGTCCACAGTTAACACTATCAAGCAGGAACATACACGCAACAAGTGCACAATGACAGAGGAGCAGAGCATGGACAGGCAAATAAATCCACAAGTAATGTAGATGAGACATGGAACAGGTGCAGGCCATGACAATTAACCAAGCACTAGGAACTAGAAGTAAGAAACAGATGAAGGTAATTAACAATAGAGCCATTGCTGAAAGGGAATGGGGTGCTTTTTAAAATGCACAGCTACAAATGGTTTTACGGTAAGTGGGATTTATAAAACTGTACCTTATCTCGGTTTACACAAGGCTTATAAATCTGATTTTTACTGTTCATATGTATAAATTCTTCCTCAAAGACATACAAAAACTTTTATAAACTTGCAAAGTGCATTTTGGTGTTAGAGTACCTGTACTTTGTGGAATGTTAATAAAAGTGAATCTTAAAAATTGTGCTGCACATTGCGCATTAAACTCCATCAGCTTTATAAATCACCCTGAAAAAAGTGGTCGGAACGTAAGATATAGAGAAGGAAACAACTTGCTGTGCAGAAAGCCATTGTGACTGCTCTATCAGGACCAAACCCACATGTTCACTCTCAAACCTTGACATGCATGTGTATGTGCATCTATAATACGGGATGTTCTATTATGCAATGTTGTGCCAAAGCAGCTGGGGAACATTGATGTGGTACGTGAAACTGAAAATGAACAAAACATAAGCTGACCCAGATCATCTAGGTACTAAATTGGTCATTGCCATGTTGGCATCACAAATGATTTTGCAGATAAACAAAATGAAATAGCTTTCAGTTCACAAAACTAGCTTAATTAAACACACATTTAATGCAACAGGTACAAAATTCAAAGACAGATTACATATAGTACAAACAGTTAAAAATAATTTTGTTGGTCCATAAAAACCTGTTCCATTTACGTAATCACTAGCAACAACATCATTATGCTATATCACATTCTCAGGATTAAAGGGTATTTGTTTACGTGGATTCATATGCATGCGAATTGCTGGCATCTGATTCACATTTAGTCCAACCACACACTGTCCCAGATTAACAATCTATGTGATTTAAGATGACTTGCATATATGACACACACACACACTCCCAGGCTCAGTCTCACACCTAGTCATTATTCTATTCTGATGCAATACCTGTCATTTGGAATAAAATCCTGACGGAAGTCAGGAACAGTGTATAGTGACAGACACATTTCTGTCAATTAATGGGAAGATTTGACAAACAAATTCTACAAATTCTTTGTCTTACAGGAATAAATGGAAAATCAATATCAATGCCAATTCACATTTTTAGATTTCATGTTTTTTATGTGAAGCCGTGGGTTCATGTTATGAAGTGTTGGCATGTGTGATAATTTTGCTGGTTTACCTGTAGTTCCCTGATTTAAAATGCATTTCACCTTTTCCCCAATTTGTTCAAAATGTTGTGTACATCTGCCCCAGAGATCACCAAATGTACACATTTTTTCTATGTGCATGTTTGACCATGATAAGAAGATAAATGTAAAAGGGGGATAGATAGATAGATTGAAGGATTTTGTACACAATTCATATATTAAACCACCCAAAATACCATTATTCAATAAATATAAGTCATAAGAGAAAAAAGACTGTTTATTAAATATATCACTTAATAATTTGCCAGGATAGTGCACAGAATGATACGGCTGTGTCGTAATGTGATTGTATTGTAATAAATACACCCCAGGATAGCACTAGTTTCCATGACGTTTTCTGTTATTTGAAACTCAGTAGCCGTGGTGGTTTTTCCGCCATGCCTGTTTTCTTGTGAAATATATGATATTTTCCTACAATATTATGTAATATATAATATTTTAAACTTGTTGTTGATGTTAAACTCCTCCATGATTTTGTATTGGACAAGTGGCTGGAATGGATGGAAGGATTGATGAATGATCAAGTTAAATTATACAAAGATTCTTAATTGATCTTGGTGGGATAGTATTTAACCCCATTCCCTAAATGACAGTTTGTGTGATGATAACTAGAGTACACTAGAAAATAAACATCTACCATGCATTTTTATTAAGTTACATGTACCCTATATGCAAAGAAATGATAAACAAGCCCAAAACACTGTAAAATGTAAACAGTTTTAAGAGTTGGAAAGCTGCTTTGTACTTGAGAGCAGCATTCTCAACATACGTTCTTTGAAGAACTTTGAAGGCTTTGAAGAAAGTGTTAATATCAAGGCAAGAAGTTGCATTTATCACCAATGTCAGTTTGTTTTTCTATTCTTTTCTTGAAATATATTAAAATAGCTGATATAAACAGTTTGTCCAAGTTCATCATAGAGGTTATATTTCTATGTTCAGCATTGATTGTTAGTTTTGAAGAGCTTGCCAGTGTCATAACAAATAATGACTATTTCCCATTAATGTGTCACTTGGTCTTAAAAGAAGTATTAACCAAAATACTACAAAAGCACAAAATTTCTTGAAAAAATAAATATTAGACTTGCTTCACACTTATATCATCTCAATTTTCCAACAAAGAAAAAAAATGTTGTATATGTTAAACAATGCTTGTATATTAAAACATTTCATTTATCTAAACACTTTCAGACAAAGGGAATACATTTTAAAAATGTCTCTGTACAGATACTGTAATGCTTGGGCTGTGTGTTAACTACTGTACCAGCCCTATGGTGAAGACAATAATGTTGTTTCGCTATTGACAGGATGCTGGTCATGCTGTGGCCCAGTCTCTGACATAATCAAATGGCAAGGTTCCTTAATGAGGCACCTTAGATCAACACAGCATTAACAACTTCAGGAGCACTGTTATAATAGGCTACCTTAGCGTACTATTTTTAATTCCAAATCCAGGATGTACATAAGATTCCAAAATGAATGGGAAAAACTATGCTTTTATAATAGAAACATACCAAGAAGCTTAAACAAGTAATTCACCAGCCTTTTTTAACATAGCTGATATATAAATTACTAAATCACTGCTTGGAGAAGACAAAAATTTAACACAAATAACAGTCGTAATGCTTTTCCTTTAATAGGCAGTTGTATAAATTCTTTTCATTGGAAAAATTCACATGAACACATTTTTGCATTATAACATGTGCATTGGTCTTCGTCAAACCTGCAGTTTGAATAGTTCAGCATGAACATACTCAAGTTCCATTGTAGATGCTTTCAAAAGAGTGAACTGTGCTGTAATACACTAATCAGCCATAACAGTAAAACCACCTGCTTAAAAGTGTGTAGGTACTCCTCCTGTCACCAAAACAGCTCTGACCCGTCAAGGCACGGGCTCCACAAGACCTCTGTCCTGTGGTATTTGGCACCAGGATGGTAGCAGCTGATCCTTTAAGTCCTGTAAGTTGTGAGGTGGGGCCTCCATGGATCAGACTTGTTTGTCCAGCACATCCCATAAATGCTCGATCAGATTGAGGTCTGGGGAATTTGGAGGGCATCTCAACACCTTGAACTCTTTTTCATGTTACTCAAACCATTCCTGAACAATTTTTGCAGTGTTGCAGGCTGTATTATCCTGCTGAAAGAGGCCACTGCCATCAGGAAATACCATTGCCACGAAGGGCCGGACTTGGTCTACAGCAATGTTTAGGTAGGTGGTACATGTCAAAGTAACCCATGAATCCATGTAATCTACAGGAATGCCGGCATTCGCCAGTGGACAGAGGTTAGCATGGGCACTCTGACAGGACCAGGGCTCGGTCCCCCGTGTGTTTGGACACCTTTCCATCATAGCCAGCATTAGCTTTTTCAGCAATTTCTGTGACTGCAGCTCTCCTGTAGGATCAGACCAGACAGACTACTTGTGCACCTATTATTCTATCGACTGTTCACAGGTTGACCATGGTTTTAATGTTGTGGCTGTTTGGTGTATATTTAAAAGCACTAAAAAACATGCTGCATTCCAGTTGATTAACTTACATGTTGCTTCATTTAGTTAGTGAAGATGACTTCTCCATAGTACATCATAGTATGATGTATATATGTACACACACACACACACATATATATAATATGTGAAGATTAGTCAAATACTGTTTAGATGCTTGCATTATTGTTAGTATGAAATCTTGGGATGCCCAGAATTACTTAGCAGCTTTAATAATACAATACATAGACTGGAATCTATTCCATAAAGACTTTATAGATATAGACTCTATTCCTGACATATTAAACACTGTAGGCCTTTTTCATTGTCAGGTACTGTTGCCGATCTGAGAAGAGCTGACTGAATAGGAACCAGTGACCTATGAGGCTAGCAATGCCAATGCAGTGTACTGTTCTAGGAGTCTGAATTGCTGAGTATCATTCCATGAGGCGCCCCTTCACAGGCTTGTGTATTTATTTGATCATATCAACCTTTGTGTAGCCCTAAAACAAAATTAAGTGCCAGCAGATAGGGTTGTGAATGAAAGTGAGCGATATACTAAAATTCCCTTCGTTATCAGGGCCATCAAAATCAATGTCCGTTGTCTATGCTAAAAGGAGTTTCCCCCTTTTATGTTTTCCTAAACAATGTACAAAAGATGACAATAAACCTTTTCTACATGTGTGAGGTGACTTGGGTATGCTTGCGGACAGCTTGCTCTACAAAGAGCAAGTTGAGGGAGGCATAAAAGGAATTTCCCCATGGGGATAAATAAAGGATTGATTATTATTATTATTATTATTACCAATCAGGCTAAATAATTCTGATAAATATCATTGGCACTTTTGATTATGTTTTAGTTAAAACATAAGAAGGGCTGGGGTGGCTCAAGGACATTCAATGTGTGCAGCATTAACAATATAGTTTTTTTTACAGTCAGTAACAAGCATTTCTCCATACTAAAGTCACACTAAGAGTAAGGGTCATATTTCATGGCAGTGACACTAAATGGATTCAATTACCACATCCCACAAATGATTTGGGTTCTTTTCTCACTCAAAGTCCACCGCCAGCAAAACGTAAGTATTTAGAGCCTATGCTTACTGTATATGCTGTTTTCAAAACTGGTAGAAATATGTTCAAAATAGAATTACAGCAGTTTGCCACATATCTAATCTTAATTCTTCAGTTCTACAGTCTAATCTTAATCACAGTTCATTTCAGATGAATATCACCACAGGTGTCTTATTTTTACCATCCTTAAAAAGGAGACATCGGAATGAGTTCCTTTGTAAACATGGTTCAAGTAAGGGAGGTTTCTAGAGAAAGATGGATGTGAAAGGAGAGGAACAAATATAAACGAAAAAAGGACAACAGTCGCTATCCCAGGCCAGAGAGGGGCCAACATTCAATATGTGCAGCATTATCAAACTAGATTTGTTGCTGTCGGAAACAGCAGCATTGTATTCCGCAGATAGCCATGTCATTTGCTCTGGCTACCTAAGCCGTACTTGTCCTACACTCACCGACTTGTATTAGTGAAGTACTATTTATAGAATGATTGAATGGAGCAGTTGGAAAGTTAATGTGTTTTTACTTGAATGCCGTGAGTCTTTGTCGTAATACATATTTGTGAAATTATATTTCTTCATTTATTGCACATTCCACTTCTACTGTATGACTATTTGCATCATGTTTTGCCACCAGTTGGGTGGTTACTTGTATTCCTTTTGTGTGTTTCAATATCCATGCTTGAAATTGTCATGTAAATTATTCAAATTTTTATATGTTTAATATTTATATTTATTTCTCTGACTATAATGAACATTTTCTGCAACATTAAAATAAGAACTGTAACAGATATACTAATGGCATGGTGGATATTGGTAAAATGGAACAATTTAAAAATTTTACTTTCTCACTTTAAAAACACTCAATGATCAGTGTGCAGAAGTATTAGACAATTAGAAAGTAATTGGATTTTTCTCACTTCACCATCCACAGAAACAATTAAAAAAGATATTAATCAATCTTTATATAGAATGATTAAGTATCAACCTTTCCATACAGTCCATTTTGCCAAGTTTAATGTCCTGTATAACTACCTTTATTCTCAGTCATCAGCATGAGCCTGTTATCCATTGAACCTGCTAAGTTTTTGATTTGATCACTTTTTATATTTGCTGAGGCAGCCAGGATAGCGTCCCAGATGCTGCTCAGGGAACTGGGAACTGCTTGCCATCTTGGCAAAACTCACCCTTTATTAAAGCCCAGTAGTTCTGAATGGGGTTTAAGTCAGATGATGAAAGGGGGGAAGGTCATCATTAGATCCACTTTCTTGTCCAGCCTTTCTTAGCCAGCCAATTTATGAAATGCTTTAATGCAT
>JABFEB020000092.1:18059298-18118156 GCA_019775895.2 Stomatorhinus ivindoensis
AAATGAAATATAGTATACATCTTCATCTAAATAATGTTTTGTCAAGCAGTAATAACATATACATCAAATACTTTTTGACTTATATTCACAAGCCCAAATGTCACCTGCTTTCACCTGCTACTAAATGCCACTTTAATATTGGGGCCATCCTTCACAAAATTGAGTCCGTTCCAGTTCGACACCTATAAAGGCCTCTCAAAGTTTGAAAAAGGTCCATCAAAAACCTTCCGAGTTTACGGGGACCAAATGTCCCCTTTTCTTTCATCATTATGCAGAACTGTTTCCATTTTGAGCAGTCTCTCCCTAAATTTAATCAGGTCCATTCCACCCCCAACCACAATGTGCCTGCCTAGTCTAGAAAAGATTCATTGAGTGGTTCTTCAGTTATCGTTTTAACAGGATCAAATGTCTAAAAATTTTCACTGTGTGGCACTGCTTAAATTTTGGGATGATCTGTCTCAAAATGTAACATGTTCTTCACCGATACAAAGTCTATTCAAAGTTTGAAAAAGAACCGTTACTGGCTCGCATACCAAAGTGCCTGCAGTAGTGACAGACCAATGTTAAAACCATACAATAATGGTTTGATGGTGGATGAAACAGTCACTAGCCCATACAGCATAGTCCTACATGATCTGCTTTCACACAGAAGTTTCAGAACCCGGTCCCTCTTTTACCTGGCCTGTCTGGACCTGGGACTTTTGTAGTTCCTGGCCACTTTTGTGTGTCTCCTTCATACCGCACAATAGGAACTGGGACATTTATGCTAAATAAGCACAGGAGACACAAAAAGTTTGTAGGTTAAACTTCGCACATTATTTCATACGAAATACATTGCCACCCCAAAACAATGGAGGATAAACAAGTTGTTTTGTTAGTTATTGGGACGATAGATCATGATAAAAACAGGACACAGCCTTTTATTTATATTTTATTTATACATCCCATGACACGTTTAGTATGACAATCAATAACATGAGAAAATATCCTATGGATTGGTCCCAATTCTGCCCCATTCAGTCCATTATTTCCTCATGTAGCCTGTTAGTGTCCCTGGCCATCCCTTCTCCTGCTGTTTCCCTGGCCTGTTCGGTTTCTTGTGTGTCACCCTGACTGGCTAAATGGACTAAGCAGGTGGCTCTGTACCAAGCAACTCCTCCTTTGAGGGTTAGAGGGTTGCTAGAGGCTGATTTTACCTGTTTGGATGTTTTTATGTTTCAGTGCCCCCAGATTCTGCTTTCCCTTGATTTAATTATGCCCTTGTATTTATGCATTTCAGTTGCTGTCTTTGTTTATACATTTTTCCCAGGTTTATCCTGCCTGTGTCTAGTTTTGTTATTATGTTCTGTTTTAGCTGTTTCCAATCTCTCCTAGAGTTTGAATCTGTAGTGTTGTTTATTACCCTCACTTGTCTCTTATTATGCTGGTCTTCCGTGTTTGGTTAACTGTGTATGGTCCACACCTGTTCCTTGTCTTGCCCTCATCTCATGTGTACTTAAGTGCCTGCCCTTATTCTGTTCCCCAATTGGTCATTATGTTTGTTCCTGTGTTTGTTGCCTGCTTGGTTCTTGTATGTCTTACTTGCCGGTTTTTCCCAGTTAGTTCTCCCTCAAGTTAGTGTCTAGTTAGTTCTTCCTTTCTACCTGCCTTGATTTGTCCCATCATGGTTTTATTGTTTCTTGTTTGTTTCATCTGTTTATAACAAAATCCCTGCTCCTCATAAGCCACACCTTGGATCATCCATCCTCCCATCATGCCTTGTCATAACAAAATGTCACTATTAGCCACTGTGAATGCAGGCTAGACTAGGTGTGCTGAAAGATAAGAGTACTTGTGTTTTCCCCCATTTGAACAGGATTTTATGGTTGCCCAGAGGTTCCCAACCTTTTGATGTCCATGGACTGGTTTACGTCATACAATAATTGCATGGACTGATGTGATGTGATTTTGATGTGAATCACACCATTTCACATTGTGCATGTTATTTTTCTTTTAAACACAGGATGAGCCTGTAAAATACAAGACTGGTAGCTGGAGTGCCCTAAGGAAACCCCACAATGACATGGAGAGGAACATGCGAACTTCACACACATGGAGTCATGGTACAGAGTCAAACACTGGTCCCAGAGATGGGAGGCACAAATGCTAACCACTGCACCACAATGCCACCCAAGATTGAAAACCCTTATCTTATTTGATGATTGTGCATGAGTTAATGTAAACCCTGGCTCCCTGTCCAGGGCATCCCTTTCTTTGTGCCCCGTGTTTTCTGGGGTAGAATCTGGCTTCACTATGACAAGTGATTAAGGAAGATTTATGAATTGTTGCAAGAATAACTGAAAAAAGCCTTTGTTTAAGTAGCCAAATTTACAAAAGTTACCAAAATTAGATAAGTATTGTAGCAATTGGGTGCTTGCTCCACAATATAATTCCCCTGCCTACACCAAAGGCAGCTGTGATTACATCATAGGTACAGCTCCAATATGTATAAAATGCCCCAGAGGTTTCAGATGACGATATACCATTGTAATCAGTCATTCAATTTTAGCTACAATTCAGTTAACTTCAAATACATCAAACAGTCTGGTCACTAACGATTTGCATTTTCTTGTTTATAACATCTTACTCTTGTAAACTGAAGGTGTAACAAAGTTTGAATCGGAAATAACATTGACAAGTTGATGCCCATTGCAAGTCAACAGAGTTCCAGAATTACAAATGCTTGATCCATGACCTGTATTTCTAAGATACGGTATGATTGGAACCGTCTGGAGCCTTTACAATTAATTTCAATCTGAGGCCAGACTCCCCTTCATCAGAATAATCTCTCTCTCTCTCTCTCTCTCTCTCTCTCTCTCTCTCTCTCTCTCTCTCTCTCTCTTTCATAGACCACCAGTTGTGCTGAAACACTGCCAGAATTGTAGGAGGTTTTAATTTATTTCCTTATTTACACAGCACAATAAGGGTTACCCTAGGAATTCCTGATAATGATAGTTAAGTAACCATGACATTAATGTACACGATGCTTTTGGCCAACAGTACTGCATAGAATTTTCATAACTATGGTATACTTTGTTTAATGAAAAGCAATGAACAGAACCATTCGCAAAAAGTGCAATTTATATACTACTATCTTTGCAGTAAGACACATTAATGGAAATGCATTAGCTGATGAATTCACTTAAGATGTAATTTGTATTGTGATTTAAACAAAAAGGACATTAAAGAGACGATGAAGTTGTTTTGTGAGTGACTTTAATGTAGAAGGGTTTAGGATATTGTCTTTACTTACAGAGAAGAACATGAGCAGCACACAGCTCCTACCTGTTCTGAACATGCCCCCTGCGTGATCTACAGCATATACCCACCAAAAGCCAGCTCTTCATATCTATACAAACAGTATATACACTACTTATACATAACCATGTCTTTGCACTGCAGGAATCCAAGTGGACACATGCAAACTTCATACACAGAGCCAGGGCAGGAACCAAATCACAATCCACATATATTCTTATCAGTGGTATATAGGTAATTATATCAGTGCATCATATACTCTAGAATAGGGGTGGGCAGTCTTATCCGCAAAGGGCCGGTGTGTGTGCAGGTTTCTGGGATAACCTGTAGGTCAGCTGTTCAAACCCAGGTGTGAGGACTCTTCAGCCAATCAGTCCTCTGATTAGTAATCAAATTAGGGAGTTTCAGCAATAACCCGCATACACAGCGGCCATTTCTGGATAAGATTGGCCACCCCTGCTCTACACTGTGTGGTCAAGAAAAAAAGAAAAAGAAAAACAGAAGCTAAGGAGTGACCGAATCCAAGATGCATTCAATCATCTTTTTTAAATTTTATGCTTTCAACGTGAAGCGTAGCTTCCGTGTAAAATATACGAGAAGCTGAACTAAACAGTCTGTAAAGACCTGTTTGAAAATAAACAAGACAAGTAAATAATAAAATAATGCAGGTTTTACATACACTTCGCTTTGAAGGACAAGTTATTATTAAATGAGTTTTTAACAGAGTATTTGGCAAGATTTAAAGCTTTTGCCATTCTATAATAAACAATGGCATGGCTGTATTAAAAATATTTACTTAATTCTCTACTCTGACTTATGGCAACATTGGCTACTAAATAGAATGTCATGAGTGTTATGGCGTCAGGTGCCACAGACTGTATAAATATTCTCTGTACACTTGTTTATAGGAAAAGCCCATCTGGCTTTGGCTAACAGAGTCAGACATGCGGGTGACCCCAGGTTTTTCTAATGGAAAATATAACACAAGTGTTTGCTAAGCTGGGATAACTACAGGAGTCAACTGTTAAGTGACAGACAAGACCTCGTTGTTAAAAAAAAGGCTCCAGATCAGAAAGCCAGCTTTTTAAACTAGTGAATGAATGTTAGGCTTTTCCACAGAAATCTGCGTAATCCTTGCCACATAACTTTCCATTGTTCAGAATTATAAATCTTTATGATCTGTGTATGAGGAACGATCACTTTTCATTTCAAGGTTTCATGTACAGTTTAAAGTAACCTAACTAAACGTTAGGGAGTAGAGATTATTTGTTGGAATTGGTAGGACACTGCAGTTGGGAATACTGTGGTTTCTTGAAAAATAACAGTAACACAAATAAAATATTAAATCTGTACAATGCAACATAAGTCCCAGTGCACTGCACTTTACTGTAGATATGGAAGATATTCAGGTTTATTCAGCAAAAGTCTGCAGTGTTATTAATTTTAAAAATACGTTAAACAATCCAAGCTTTTTGTTACTTCTACCTTTTTTATGACCTATTGGTTTAGTCTACAAAGCTTTCTAAAAGCAGCAGGCGACAGCTGATACATACAGGCCTATGTTGTAACTTACTTGAGATTAGCTCTGTAAACTTATGGACACTGCTGAACAGTTAAATGTTTTATATAAATGTAGATCCAGACAAAATCCATCCTGACCACTGTGCAGGTAATGCTACCATATAGTTGTTTGTTTTAAATATTTTCTTTCCAAAAGGTTGACAACTCAACATATGTAAACAACATGAACATCTGTAATCAATCTGCATTTGTGATCTTCAATTATGCACAGTTTCATTTACACAATACCATGAGTTCAGTCAGCTATAAGTGCTATTGTAATAAGCTGTTGATAATGGGAAAATCAGATAATATTATTCTGTTTTTTTTATTTCATAACCGTGTAGACAAATTAAATATGAATGTCATGAATGTCAGTTCTGAGCTTTAAAGTTGCCTGTTTTGCCAAAGATATACATGTAAATCAATAGGAAATATTTTGAAAAATACAAAAGTACAGATCCAAGTATAACAAAAATGTTCTCAGGATTTTATGCAGCGAGTGATTGCACGATGACTTACTTGATTTTTTAAATCCAACCGGTATACTGTACATGTATTATCCTTGAACAATATTCATCATTTTGAAATGAAATTTGTTTTCATTTGGCATTTAATAAAATTATCTCCACAATTTGGACAATGAATCAACTGAAGGTACAATTGCTTTGGGACAATGTCCCAAACTCTGTATGTTTACATTTAACAGTAAATAACTGAAGTATAACTGGTGCTTATCACAAAATGATCTTCTATTGATTTTTTTAAGAGACTGTAACACTAATCTAGCTTCTAATGCCAAAAAAGATGAAGATATTAAACAAATAATATGTTACTTATAATATGCATTTTAACTGTTACGTGAAGCAGAAGCAGAATGAGAAAACAAATTTGTACCTTACTGGACCAACAAGGCTGACACATATTGTTATACAATTTACTATGCAAACAAAAATATTGTTTGAGACAAATTAAGGTAAAATCATGATTTGTGTACAAAAACACTTATCTAGCCTCTTGAACTGTTCAAGCATCACGTTCCAACAACATCAACCATAATCCTAGTCTTGAGATAATTGTATTTGAATGTTTTGAAAAAGAGGAGGCAAACAAAATACAGTATTTAAATATTCAGATTTGCCACTGTGTGACTGATAATACAAACTGCAGCAGCTGGTCCATCTCACGCTCCACAGACACACTTTAAGGGGTGAAAAATGATAGGCTTCATGCAGATACTTTTGCAGCTGCATGATTGGCAGTAATCTTCAAAGATTGTTGGAAGCTATATAATCCTTCTGTATGGATTGGCACTGAATGCCCCCTTCCTCATTAATTAACACCTTTATAAATATAGTTTCCCCCTGAGATCAATAAAGTAAATTTTAATCTTAAATTTAAGAGATGAACAGATTCCTATTCATGCAGAACAGCATTGGCTATTATCTACCATTACCGTTTGGTTGGAAAGAATAGGGATTAAACTGATATCAATATGAGGTAGAGGTAGGAGGTAAGGAGTATATGCTGATTACAGCGTGTCGCCGCACCCGTCACACAATAAACCACCTCAGGGATGAGAACCTGAGTGCAGCCATGTGGCAGGTGAAACCTCAGCACCACACTAGTCTGAATGCACCAGTGTGAGTTTTTTCCAGTGGCTGGAGTGCTAATCCTGCCACCAACCCCTATATTACCCTGTAAATTGAGGACCTGCTTACAGGGCTGGATGTAGATTAACTTCATACCCAGGACAAAGCAATTGCAGGTTAAGGGCCTTAGTCAAGGGCCCGATGGAGTAGGATCGCTGCTAGCATTCGAAACAGCGAGCTTCCGATTGCTGGCACAGATCCCCAGAGCCGCCACTCTGCCCAATACCAAAATGGTTGAACGGTAAATCCATCACATGATTACAGCTGGAGCACATTGAAAATGGCAACAGCTTAAGGAAAAATGACAGCATACTCATATTAAAACTGTAATGCCAGATTATTGCTGAACTTACTACGAAAAACAACAGTGTAACAATAATCAAAAATATAAGACAGCAAAAGCCACGGTATTCCTTGATAACGATGAAGCAGCACATGGTGCGTGACTTTCCTGCCTCGTCTTGTACCTCATTTTAAAGGTTGCACTAGTAATATACAATGTTGAGTTGTGTCTGCTGTCGGCGTTGAGTTATGCCCACTTCCAGTCTCTGAAGGTAACAGCATGCAAGACCTGGTGACCCCGAGGCTGCACACTATGCATCACAGCTGTCCTGAAGAGCACCATGGATTTATTTCAGTGCTGGATGCTAATTGAAGTATTTTATTGCAACAATAACTCTAAAATATGAGATCAAAACCCATTATATTACTACCTTTTATTGGCCTCCCTCAGCTGTGTAATAAAAAGTAGCTCTGCTAGTTATTGTCAAAAACAACCATGTTCACAGGCTAACCAAGAAGAAGAAAAAAACTTTTGCTAGATAAAAACTTTTGAATATTATTGTAAATTAGCCAGCTATTGGTTCTTGGCACAGAAAGGATTACATTTTTTTTTTCAGAATGTTACATGGAAGCCTCTCCTGAGCAGTATTGACTATTAAACACTAAAACATATGATAAATGAATCATAATATTAGCTCACTTATCTTAAGGCTCCCTATGGTGCGGAGCAGGATATGAGTTTAAAGCATGGCTCTTAACATTGATTGTGAAAGACAAAAATTCATGCAGAACAGCATTGGCTATTATCTACAAAATGTTTTCTTTTTTAATTGTTGAATGCTGTTAAATAATTTTTTGTTTTTTACACCAGCAGTCTGCATGTATAGTTATTACTACTGTAGTACATTTCTCTACACCAGCGGTTCTGTGGGTACGGTCATACGATTTGGAGGATGCAGGATGATTTTCCATGGATTCCCCCCTGGCAATTTGTGTCGGTAGAATTCTGTTAACAAAACGTATCACCAGGTTGAGAAATTTTATCATATTGACTGGGGTGGGGAAGGGGGGGAGGTCACACAACCTGACACCTGACCAATGTTTCTTAGGAGCCTCTCCAGAAAAAACTTTGATACTGCTGCTCTATACCTGAAAGAGTGTGAAACAGTGTGCTGTCTGTTTTTACAGCTAGGTCTTGAACCTCACTCCACCATTAGCGGCTTGTCCTGTGTTAACCTTAATTTTCAATGATCTAGTCAGAGCTCATCCAACGGGACTCCTCACTGTCCACCAATCATCCTGGTACGTCACAGGCCTCCAGAAGGCATGATGAATCACGCCCCGTGTGTTTAACTTGCTAAATACGAAGAAGTCATGAAATCTAAATACATAAGGTAATATAAATACAAAGAAACAATATAATCTCTTGCAAGGCTTGCAAACTCTTTGTGTGTGACATTTCTCGTGAGGCTCCCCGTTTCGGCTCTGACACTGTGGGCTGGCACTAGCGGTGTTTAAAAAGCTCCTGGAAAGTTTACAGTAGGTGTACTTCTCTTCAGTTTTTGTGTGACAACCTTTAGCGCACCATACCCATCACGAGGAAAACAGCAGGGACCTCCCTGGAATCCTCTCTGCAAATTTCCATTCATGCATTTGCACGCTGTTTGGCTTTAGCCTCATTGTTCTTTTTTTTTTGTTTTGTTAAATCTCACAGTTGATAATTAATACCAACTGGTTTGTCAGGCTGCAGGTTTGAGGTTGTGCGTTCAAACAAGCAACGTGCTTTATGTTCTCGCACCTTCCACAATTTAGGACTTAAGCGTGTTTACAGAGAAAGTGTCATTGTTTATTGCAGTGTTGTATTACAAATAGTCTGCACACTGCATATATTTATTTATTTATATATGCATTTTTTACATATGCATATGGAATTATACATATCTCGGAATGCAATTTTAATTCCCTTCCTACATGTATTATTCGACTATACTGATCTTTGTGAGAGCCTGGCATTATACAGAAATAAATTAAAGTACAAATAATTAAATAATCTAAATGTATACTGTGGCACCTCTGCAGTTCTAAAATGATAATCATACTTCTTCAAACACCTACTATGCTTGTGTTAGAAAGATACTTCCCATCGACAACAACAATATCCAGATAAACGAAATGAGATGTTGTGGAAGAAACCTAATGATTACTAAAAGATTGTACTCGAAGACCTGCAACAGCAACTACTGAATGGACCTCTGCCTTTTTAATGAAGCCTGGATGAAGCAGAGTCACATCTGATACAGCACACCTGCAGCAGTCTATAGCAAATCTTCATGACTTGTTTAAACATTTAAACTGACTAAAGTAGAACATAAATACACTATTTTTGCCATGTTGTTGGTTTTGATTTACTTTGTACCAAGGACATTTCACTGCAAGTACAGATTTATTCCTGTATTGTACTTTATGTGGTTTAATGAAAAACACTTTGATTCTTTATTACGAATCATCAAAAGCACCTGATGTGTCTTTTTTGCAGAATGATTTGCTGGTATCCCAGTCAGGGTGTTACACTTCCTTGTGCCTTGTGTTTGCCAGGATAAGATGCAGGTTCAATATGACCCTGTACTAGATGGTACCGTAGGTTACGGAAGATGGATGGATGATTTTTTTGATAATTTTTTATAGGATAAGTTATTCTTTTGCGCAGCAAGTTATTAATTAATGTTTCTGAGAGATAGCAATACCATGGGCTTGAAAGGCAGGTACAATCATTATTTTTTATCGTTAAAATAAACCATAAGTATATGGAAACCCAACATCCTCTTTCTATAATGGCTTACACAGCTATATCACTACCCTTCGAAATAGTAGAGGCTTGTTAACACATTAGTTCATTACAGGGTAGTTACACAGGAGAATTTTGAATCTCAGATTCACCTGAACTGCAACTGACATTTCAGAAAGACACTGCAATAACTGTTTCAAACACATATAGCCGTGAAAACCACACACACAGAACTGAGGCCAGATTAAGAAGTACAGCAATGGAGATGTGAGGCAACAACACTACTCACTGAGTTACTCACCACACCTTCACTGTGATGCACCTTCACACAAACATACCAGAAGAATATCTCACTGTGGGAGCTGCATTGCTGTAGCACGTTGCCAAATTTTGTTCATCTCTCTCCAAGGATGCCATTGCATAGGTGAGACATGCCAATGGTGAGTAATTGCTGAATAAAGTTATCCAGCTAATTTTTCAGTACCGCAGTCATAGAATAAAAACAAATAGGAAAGAAAACTGGCATGAAAATCAGATCGCACCTGTATCTTCCGGGATAGGTTCTGGACCTACCTGCGAACCTGAATAGCACAAGCGGTTATAGAAAACGGATGGATGGATGGATGGATGGACGGATGGATGAAAAGCAGGTACCCTAATCATTAAGGTCATAAACTTTAAAGAAGTTACTCATTCAAGATTCAAGGGGTCTCTGTGTAATACAGCCTTGCACCCCATAATGACGTTTCAGTCAATGATGGGCTGCATATACAACGGAGGTCCCATAAGATTATAAAGGAACAGAAAAATTCCCATTGCCTAGTAAGGTTTTATCTGGCATAATATTGTACTGCAACTCATTACGTACGTGTTTGCAGTGGTGCTGGTGTAAACAAACCTACTTTGCTGGTAGTCGTATGAAAATAAAGCACACACAATTACGTATTGTACATCAAACTTGATAATAAACAATTTGACAAGTGTATATACTTACTATACAGTACTTTTTTATTGTTATTTAGACTATACCATATAGCCGAGGTGTGTAGTAGACTATACCATCTAAGTATGTATAAGTACACTCCATGATGTTCACACAATGATGAAATCACCAGATGACATATTTCTCAGAACGTATTGACATTGTCAAGCATCGCATTACTGTGTTAAATCAACAACTTTAGTATACATGATGGCAAATCTTGCACTTAATAGCTCAAATGATTTGTTTTCTGGAGAATATCATAGTAATTTCTTTCTTATAATGTTTTCAGAAATAGATCTCTCCATCCATCCTCAAACCACTTATCCTTGTCAGGATCATGGAACAGAAGGCCACACATCCAGAGTATATCCACGACAGGACACGAGTCCGTCGCAGGGCATGTACATATTCGTACACTATGGAAAACAGAGGACACCAGTCAGTCTTTGGACAGTGAGAGGGAACCTGCACGACAGGTGCACAGAAAACATACAAACTCCATACATACATAATTACCAAGCTACTCAAAAACATCTACGTGTCCTCAGTCTGTCACTTTATGGGTGATGCATAAATGACCTTTAGCCCAAAACCTGACTTCAGCTCGCTACAGCATCAATATCAGGTGACAGACCTCAACAGTTAAAAAGAAGATAAATGGCTGGAATGGCACCCTTAGTGCAGCTCAAGACTGACCACATACTGAAATGCACTTCCTGAATTAAATATATTTGTGTGGCTTTGAACCTTTTGCTTCATATTTGTTTAACTTTTGGACTTTGAATATGACAAACATTAGTTTATGTTGATTGCAATTAAACAGGACATTAAACAAGGCCAGAAAAACACTCAGCATGGGCCTCTTTCCTATGCAAGAAGCAGCAATGGCAGATATCTTTAACGTGCTTTGGAAACCCTTTATACAATCTGTTAGGCCACACTCACTTTTTCTTCTCAAATGACAGGACATTATTCAAGGCCCTCTCTCTTCCCACATTGTTTGCACTTGCAGTACAACTTCAAAAAGGTTAAAAACCTAGATATTGATACTTGCTTGTCCTGTGTTAAACCGTCTGTGCTGCAGCTGAAAACTTGCAGATCTACAATGGTGCAATGGATTTAGAGTCCTCTGGCACAGCGCACTGTGAGTAACAATAATGTAACACAGGCATATAAAAGTCACACACACACACACACACAGTTTTGTACATTATGTATGTTCCTCCACCTATTTGGCCCTGTCCCAGGATATGCTCTTGATTTTAACATAATCCCACCATATTTCATTTTCTGCAACTTTTAAGGAGCAAAAGTATGTTTCAGTTACTGGAGCAAAATGCACTCTCTGTAACCTTTTTACCTATTAAACATTTTATTTTAACCTTTTCAACTTTTGCTAAAATGCATTCCCTGACACTAGCACACATTCAGATTGAAGGAGCATTCAAGATTCATCTGAGAAGGCTGGTTGTGATTTTAGATTTCAAGCTCTCCCTATACACCAGTTTCATCGAGTATAGAAGAAGGTTTCCAACATGCACTTCATTACAATGAAGACCAGGTTAGACGGTGACTGGCCAGGCAGGGTGATTGTACTGAAAGTGGATAGGGAGTTGTGATTGGGTGTTTTCTGCTCTGCATGTACATTAGCTTGCATGAACAGGGATTTTATAGGTTTTTTACATTTCAGCCGTCAGACAATGACAGTGATTGAACCCTGCTGTTTTCACTGGCTTTGCTCTTGTCATTTGCAGCATAATTCTTTAGCTGTTTGTTAGTTTGTGGAGCTGTGCTGTAAAGAACTATTTGAATATTACCCAGATGATGGCAATCCACAAGTCAATATGAATTGCCATTTGATTATATAGAACTCTCCAAGCACCACTTTGTGCAGTCACAAAATCCTCCTGTATTAGCTCAAAACATGTTCAGTTTATTTATTTCAAAATCATTCACATTAAATTATTAGTTTATAAATAAAAAAATTATTCTTACTTTTGCCAAATTAATCTATATAGAACTTTGCCCAAAATGCTACATAAATAATTTGATTACCATAAGCCACCCAAGGGACACCTTTGATAATATTAATAAAACATTTTTGTTTTGGACATCACACTATGGAATTTTGTTACTGCTCAGATGTGAACATACCTTTTATTTATCTGAAATAATTAAAAAATTATATGGACACTTTAGTTTAATTAAGGACACATCTGTCCCTCAAAAAAAAACACACGTTAAAAGTACTTTTTTTTTACCATTATCATACAGCTTAAGATTGTTTAGCGTTCCTGACACATTATAGATGCAAATTATTTTGATGGTCCTACTAACAGTTCCCAGTGACACGGTTTTTATAAGAATCATCAAAAAAATCTTTGGAGTCCCAGAAATACCATAGATGGATACATTTTCTTTCTGTGGATCACAACGTCATTCTCACTTGGCTCTGGAAAACCGCATTTAATCCTGTAGTAGACAATCTGGCAACATTGGCTGCCACTAACATAAGTTAGTAAAGCTGTGTTGTCTTCCTATCGACCAAAGCTGACTCTTAACTCTGAAGTTCCTACAGCTCAGCTTCTTTGGCTGTTCTTTAATACATACCATCGTACTATTTTGTCACATTACTTCCAATACAAGTTGATACAAAACATTCTTTATTACTTACCATAAAACAAAACAAAGCAAGGAAAAATAACATCTACTATACTTTGACTGAAGGATTGATACAGCAAACCTGTCTGAAACATAAAGGGCATGAGACAGGTAAAACAAAAAGGAGAGTCATAGGACTTGTCAGAATGTGTTTGCTAGAGATTCCAAAATACTGAAAAGCTGTATTTTAAGGTTGAAATAGGTAGCCAGGTATTTTCAGCTGCATGAGCAAAGAAGAAATGACAATGACTGGGTTGAGCACAGATAATACAACCACCACCATCAACAATTCTTGAATATGTTTTAAATTTGTAAGAAATACTTAATTGATAGCAGAGAAGATTCAAGAGAGTTGTTTTAAATAAGTATTCTTCTTTTCATGAATGCTATCTTTTACTTGAAATCTTGATATATCTAATTTTATTTACGCGGTCTATGTCAACCATTCACAAATTATTAAGGTTCGATACACCGTTTATACATTTTTATAATGCTTTACTGGATTTACTCATCTGCCAGAGGTTGGCTAGGGCAGGTTGCAAATTAGACACGCCCTACATCAGTAACACCGCAGCAAGCAAGTTGAATGATGCACCATTCTCAAAGTCTGAAATAATAAACTCCTCACAATACATACGCATAAACCACCTGCACTGCTATTTTATAACTGGGTTTAACTGGGGCTACCAAAGAAATACCATGGATACAAACATGATGTACAGATTCAGCTATTGGCTATTTGGGAAGTGGACGTGGTCATTTCTTGTTAAAGTATTAGGACAGATCTTATTGAAAATTATAGTATCTTTTCCTTAATCTGAATTATTCAAGCAAAACATACATGATTTCCATGAAAGTGTTATACTTGAGTGTAGGTTTTCAAGGTTTGGTCAACAATACTGCTGAACCATTGTTATCCTTCTCCAAGAGATGAGGCTACATTTCTAGTCTCCACACAAGCCGCCAGGCAGTTTGTGAACACTGGTGATGCTGCCTGCAATCCTGCTTCATACCAGCTTAGGATACTTGTCATAGGCATGTTATGACAGCTGTTATAAACCATCACACCCTGTTTATGAAAATGTTATGCAGGAATTATAACAAGAAGCCAGGATTTAAGTGATACTATAAGGAAAATGAGCGAGATGGCCTATACTGCAGTCTACTTTTTAGTAAAATGTTATTTCTCACTCAATATATTCAAAGGGCTGTATTGGTGCAAATATTGTAAATATTTCATTTTTTCTTACCAAGTCAGTGCTGACTATATCTAGTTTGCAACATTGTTTGTATAAAAGAACACATGCATGGGAGAGATGGGTAAATGTTTGTGAGCATCATTGTAGCCCGTCATGGAGGTAAACTACTTCATCTTAGTTTAGTGTCTGTGATGCAATACGGCTTGGTCATGGCCATGAGACAAACAAAAATGCCTAACAGTACTCACCAGTTCATTATAATTAAATAAATTAAAATGCTTATAAAAACAGACTTCAAAAATATAAGATCCATGTGCAAAATGCCATTAATTGTACTACTGTGGCTTTGAGAAATTTAATAGTTGTTTGATGCCTCATTTTTTTCTAGCTCTGTACAACTTTGAATGTTGTTATACCATTTCTGAGGAACCCAGTCTTTATATTTAGAGAATTCATAGTTTTCTCTGAATTCTGACTGCATTATGTCATCAGAATCAGTGCTTGTGGTTGCAAATGCTTGTACATAGTAGAATAAATAGTTTTTCCCCTCCAAACAGGAATTAGGCATCGCTGCTTGCATCAAAGTGGGAAAGACCCAGGACTAATATGGTGATTGTTAACTCAATTGGCAAGTGGCAGCGATGAGTAAACAGAGAAAAATGCAGCCATTACAGTGGGGAGATCTTGAAATTGAATGTTATCCCTTTTATATATGTTGATAAACATCAAAGGTTTGATGAATAGTTAAAAAAAAAACTAGTCTGATATTTGCAAATGAAGAGGGGCATTCCCAACGTCTTATATCAGCATCGTTTCAGACCATGTTGTCGGAAAGTCACATGCTTCTCAGAGACCTTATCAGAAGAGCTCCAGATATAAATGTCAATTTCAAAAAATTTGGGCAAATAAGAAAGGTTATCTGGGTTTCGCTACAATGTAAGAAATGAAAAAACAAAAATCAAAAGTACCAAATACAGGCGAAAATCATGGCAAAACAGAAAAATCAGTACTAAGGGGCTAGAAATGAGACAAAATACAAGAATATTCAGTGCTGGGGAGGGCACTATATTTGATGTCAAAAGCAAAGAAGCTCATTAATGAGGGCAGCCTTTCACTACATTGACATTTGTTTATATTGGGGGAAAACGTGATTAACACATGAAGTGAGAAAGCAGTGACAGCGGTTATAATAACAGGTTAACATACTCATAATTAAGATTTAACTGTTTGCCAATGTATTATATATACATGCAGTCATAGTACAAGATCTTCACCATAAAGAAGAAATGATCTCTTATCTTGCCACTGCAACAGTGAATTAAGATTTGCATCAGTTACGGTTCATTTAAATTTTAAGCTGTTCTTCTTCCAGATATTTCTGTCCAGAGATGATGGTGGAGGATGCATGACCAGCCATGTGTCAGAGCTTTAGGGAGTTAGCTATCAGGTCAACATGTCATGTGAAGCTCTGATGCATTTTCTGGGTCAATGGACGATGTTTTCCATCTTGCGCAAAGATACAGAAGCATGAAGGAGCTTCTTAGCGAGACGAAGTCTTAAATCAACAGGAAGAAGGCAAGTTTGAACCTGTGACCTGTCCTTCATAGCTTCACCCCTATGTTAAATGACAGCACACCACTGGTTACTGAAGTGGATCTATTCATTAAACCACCTTGTTCCCTTTTACATCCCTTTACTGTTGTTAGGCTGATAAGAACATGATGCAAATGATGAACAGTTTAAGAAGAGAAAATCATGTCAAGAGTAATCTCACCTTTAACTCAGACCTAAAAAATTATTACATTTGTACCTGTTACTCCATTTTAATAATATACATCATTTGTTTAATAGTGGAACTTTAGGATTATCTATAGCTTATCTAATTCTAAAATATGGTAAACACTAAACACATTTGGAAGAATTCCGTTCACTAGAAAGTGTCAGTTACATTTGTTCTATCATGACAAAGGCCAATAGAGGTAATATAGGTAATATATACACAAATAAAGATAATATATAGACTATCGCTTGCTAACACCTGCAGAAATATAGTAACAGGTCACCCTTTCAAGTATCCTCATAGGTAAGCTGGAAAATATGTTCAGGACCAAGCTCTTCCCAATCACCTGCTCCCAGAGAATATGTGTCTGCTCTTAGATGACTGACTCTTCATCATCAGCTTTATAGAGAGAGGATGAGTATGGGTGAAGGATCGCGACCTGTAACCAAACACCTTGGTCACTATGTAACACCCGGCGCAACCCATGGACCGTTTCAGCATCAACCCAGTGCATTTGTCATTTATCATTTTCCCGTCCAGTTTAAGGATAAAAGGTGCTTGTGCCGATTTGAGCATCCCCAGGCATAATGGTCTTACAATGAGGTGCAGTCAGCTGCGCAGCTGGTGCATTGCAATTTTGAGTCAGCAGAAAGCAATTGTGCTTTTAACCAACAAAAACTGAAAGACTAAAAATAAAATGATTACAAAATCTAAATATTTTACGAAATTTGTCTTACAATGGTTAGTCTCAGGATCTCCAGCCAGCGATGCTCCAAGTGGGTCTGCCTGACATTTACTTTATGTCTTTGTTACAGGTGTTTAATGTAAAATACAGTACATAAATATTCAGTAACATTTTTTGTCTCACTCCAACTCGCATCTTATAAGTCTCATTCCACCCCTGCTCGCAAAGGAAAACAATGCTTTATTTGACTTCACTCATTTTCAGGGAAAAAAGAAAGACAGACAAAATAGGCTACATTCTACATTTACAGTAATAGTTAAAACGGGCAGTTTTTCACACAATAGCAGGCTAGTCACACAGATATAGGCATAATTCACCTGCCACAGTGTTTATAATAATAGGCCCTAGATCTGGGCAAACAAAATCCACACATTTGTGCACTGTTTCAGTTTTAGTGCAGTTGACACGTTTGATTTGCTTGCACTTACAGTGAATGTCATTGTGTCTGGCCCTCCAAAAATGAACACACGTTGCCTTGAATTGCCAGACTTGTGCCCAGTGTATGATAGCACTTTGTTACATGTGTCCCATTGGGCCAAAGGCAAGTGGTTCCCATTGTAGTCGCTTACAATGAAAAAGACCAAATATCTGATTTTCATTTACTTCGTTTGGCATTGAGTAGTTATACAGTTATATTCACTTTTCCTTAAGCAGGCACTTACATCCTCGGGCATTAAAGATTTTCATGCTAGCTCTGCCACCATTAGCTGGGCACTCACAAGAGTGACGAGGGACATTCATAGTCCTTCCTGATGTTCCAGGATAGGCTGGCTGTGTAAAAACCAAATTAGGCATAGTAGCCTATTTTTCTTTTATTCAGTGAAAATTGTAATGTAACTCTCTATGCACTCACAAACATAAATAATAGTTTGACAAAATAAAAAACATATTAAGCAATACTTATTTTAGTTGTTTATCCTGCTCCCACAAAAATATCAGTCACTTCCCGCCTGCTCCCGCATTAAAAAATTTGTCCTGCGCCGGAATCTATTGCTGCAGGTCCTGCGGAATGCAGACCTCTACTTTGGTGGAATCTAGTATAGATGGTCTGCTTGCGTGCTTTCACTTTGTGTACGAGTAGATCCATTTTCTCTGCAGAGAACAGCTCTTTTATACTACCTGGCAATTCTGTTATTATAATACCAATCTGCGTAGGTGCAAGTGCACCTGGGAGATAGCACTCTGAATGGCTTAGTGAGCTACACCCCAAACACCTCCATGACTAATTACAAGACTTAGTACAACCCTTTTGCACCATAAGCCTGGTGTCTTGACTCTTTTTCCACTGTTAAACTAGCAAAAATAAGTTGGCCGTGTCCTTAAAGAACTTACATCAGACTGCTCCAGACAGTGTGCTGTAGATAGTTAAAACAGGGCTACTGGAGATATAAAGGTACTTATAGGTGGAAGGAAGGGGGGCAATTATACAGGTATTGCCAAATAAACGGCAGCATAGCTAGGACATAGACCAAAAAAAAAAAAAGAAAGAAAGAAAGAAATGGTTACATTGGGTGTGCTGGAGATCTGGCTTACTGGGCCCACTTATTTTACAAATGACCCACTGGGGTTGTAATTTGGTTAGATTTTCCTTCAGTGTGCTTGTAAAAGTTTTACAGAATTTCTTTTGTCTTTGCCGAAAGAGAATCGTGCGTCTTTGCCGCAAGCTGATTTATTCTACAATTCCTCCTTCAACAAACAGAGGTGACAGATGACCTTTAAGGTCTCGCTGACAGTTAAAATAAAAGTTTATTTTTATTAAAAGTAGCAATCATTTTTAAACACCATTTTACATTACAATTTTAAGAGTTACACTACACTGTGTAAACTATTTACTTAAGATCTTTTTTGGCTTTCCGTCAGGAAACCCACCGTTGTTTTAAAGTGGAATATCAGGCAGATCTTCAGATTAGCTTCAAAAGCTAAACTCTGGAATATCTATTGTGTTATCAAACTGGTTGTATCGAAACATTATTCTTAAATTTGTTTTTAATTTATCATAATACGACCCATATCTCGTGTTCATGCTAACTAAACAACTTCTGTGGTCAAGGCAGATGTTGTCCAAATTTTGATTTCAATGTAGAATTTTGTTGTTGCATTATCCAGTGTTACTAGAACATGGCAGTGTTTCTGCAGTGCAAGGCCAAGACCCAAGATAGGGGTCTTTATATCTCTGAATTTCAAGTCAATGTTAAACCTCAGTTTATTCATGTTCAATTTACATCTGTGAAGCTGAACACGGCGTTTTGCAGCTACATTTTATTTCTGGTTAATTTCACTATGTGCCCCAGCTACACGTTTTACATACGAAGATCAAAATTCCAAAACTCAGTCCACGGCATACGTTTGAGCAAATGTCTGTGGGCATCGTGAGTTTTGGAAGTTTAACAAACATTCTTTGTTGGATTAAAAATCCCAGTACTGTGACATATGATGAGAGAAGCCTGACTTCGCTCATGAGTTATTGGCAGTTCGATCTCAGAAACAACAAATAATTGACTGAGTTTAGGAAATTGGCTCCACATACATTAAAGGACACCACCTCACTTGAGAATGGAGGGAATGGTATTGTCTCATGTCTACATGGTGTGCAGTGTTTGGATGCAGGGCTGGACTGGCCATCTGAAATATTAGACATTTTCCTGGTACCCCCCCAAGTCGGCAAACTCTATTGCAACACTTATTACACCCCGCTGGCTGGCAAAATTTTTAATCCCAGTCCAGCCCTGGTTTGATGTAATGTCCTTAAAAACAGAAGGGATCGCATACTTGTGAAAGTATACTAAATATTTTATCATTCCATGGTCTGTGGTACAATGACCATGGAATAAAGATAATTTCATTTAAAATGTACCGATTATTATTCTGATCTTGCATAACTCAATAACCATGTCCACTACTAATCATCATTCATTTTCGTTTATGAAATGGATAGTGATCCAGAATCATCAAAATGATGAAAAAAAACACTTTTATGCTTAGGAACTGACAATATGTTTGAATCTTACACACTGTTGGCAAATCAGGTGACACAAGTCATAAAATAAGTACTTCACCGCTGCAAAACTTTGGTGGTTCACTGTATTTTACAAGCTCATAGAATTATCCTTCTGTGTGTCAATCAATTTTATTAATTCTTAAACTATAAGTTTAAAATAATAACAATCACGGCCACAATAATAATAATAGTGTGGAAATATTGATGGGTTTCATGTTCATAAAAGATCAGAAAAACAAAGCATGTTTTCTCTGGAGAGGTGAAATGGTTCCTAACGCAGCATTCCACTGAACATGTAATATCTCCTGGGCTCCAACAATAACTTGCCTATTTTTACCTTGTTCATTTAACACACAAGCACAGTAACAGCACATACCTATTTTCACACGGGGCATCTTAAGTGACAGACCTTTCAAAAATAAATGTTTATAAACCACTTTTGCAATATATTTAATCAACCTTCATATATTTATATATTCTACTGTTATTTGACTTGCACACATGGAGGGGGATTGATGTAGGATTTATGAAATTCGGTTAAGCGCAGACGGCCTGTGCAGTGCTTATTTAATGTATACTTAGCCAGGTAATAACAACAGAGCTGCAGATGTGGTAGACCTGTCCCTCCTCTGGCCCCCCTGAAGCTGGGACTCCATGACACCCCATGCAAAGCCAACATTATAGGCTGCACTAAAACCAAATTCATAGAAGCGGAGGGTCCAGGGACCTCGACGCCAGCCACTTCACCATGCACACAACATGCTTCTACAGGGTAACTTCTACTGCTGCCTGTTAATCAATGCTCAACATAAATCAGTGGGGCTCACTTTAAACAAGCAAGTATGAGGGATCCTCACTGTCAGATAATGGGCACTCGTCCACAAAGCTGGCTCAGATCAGAAACTGGGGATCAGGATTTAGCTGCCTTACTGGCTGTAGCCGACAGAGGGAATGAAGGAAACAACAGTTTTTAGTGCCTGCAATTTAACCACCATCTACAAGGTTCGTAATGCTAGATGGACCACTTTACTTCAGCAGGCTACTCCTGCATGAGTTCCCGGTCAACATAATGATACACCATGAAAATGATGAAAAACTGACAACTAGCAAAATAAATCAAAAACTGAAAAGCTTTGTCACAGATTAAGCATACTTATGAGATTCCTAACAATATGCACCAGCACTCAAAGTAGTAACTATTTAATTATCAATTAATTATCTGCTAGAAGTTCTACTTGGCAAAATATGCACCATCTCAAAAGGTTATTTTTGAATATGAAATTATTCTTTACTTCATTTGATTTATGAATTAATTTACCATCTTTATAAATCAAGTCAAGCAGGAAGAAGAAATTGAAGGATCTATGCCCTCGTTTTTACCAGTCAAGGATTACGTCACTGGATCATTAAAATTTTTTTTTGCCACGCATCGTCATTCTTTAAAGCACATTCATGTTTCCATTTCTGTCCCCTAATCATAAATTGCAGCTGGAGGTGTTGGGATGCCTGCAATGATGTTGGCTGGTGTTTCATAATCCCCGACTTCCTACACGAGATCTGCAGTTTCACAAAAGAGCTTGACTAAAAGGCTTACTTTCAAATGACCGCTTTGGTACACAACTTCAGAGGGAAGTAACAAGCATGAAATTCAATTATGCAGCGCAGACTCAGAAGCCTCGTCAAGTTATGTCGACTTTAATCCACACAGTGCTGCGGAGGATTTGCACCAAGACTGCAACCTTCACTACCATCCTGTCCCTTGTTCATGTGTAGCCTCACGCAATTGACCCTGAATTTTTTTTTTCATATATAAAAATGCTCCTTATCATTATTATCAGTTTATATGAGGATACAATCATCTCATTATAAGCTATCAGAGAAATAGCCATACAGAATACATTAATCAGTTTTAAAATATCTGTAATTAAGGTCTAACCCTACAATTTCCAGTTAAATGTGAATGCTGAAATCAGACAATCTCAATTAATAGATGGCAAGCAAAGTTATTAAATCCTAAAGTGCATATATTTCAAGTTAAATTAGCTACCTCCGAATTTCTTATATTGATGTTAAAAGGGTGTGGGGGAGAACGCGCGTCCTGGCCTGCTCCAGTCATGAGGAGTGAAAACACGAGTCAAGCCTGACCCCAGTGACAAGGGCTAGATATGTATGCCGTCGTACGGGAGCCGAAGCCAGACACGGCGCTACAGAGACCGCCAAGAAATGCAGAGGAGGTTTCCTGCCCCTCGAACTGGAGTAGGAACACACGATGCATCTAACTCCCATCCAAAAGCCGGAGAGGCAGCAGGCGGTGATGAATTACTCGCTGTTCCATACCCTCATAGCTCAGCCTGGAGCCATTTCACCACGCGTCCTGCTGCCATTGTGAAGATTCTGGCAGATTCCGCGGCCCTGAACGGCGCACATACTGGACTCTGCGGTCAGATGCCGTGGAGCCAGTCGAGGTCTGGCCCGTCGTCAAGGACATTGTCTGAATTTTATATGCTGCATAGTTTGACGCGCGCCGGACTGTTTAGCTATTTCATGTGGTTTCACAAAACAAATTAAATAAAAGAAATGGAAAGCACGTATTGGTCTGTTTGGTAACCTAGATGAACATGTTCCATATCCTCACATCATTTCACAGTCCTGTCCTGTTACCTGTTTAAAACTGTTTCTTTTTTATAATTTTCATAATATTCATGTTTTTATGATTTCAGATGACGTTGAGCACAATTCCTCTTGCCTGAATAGAAGTGCAATGTCATAGTGAAACTTCAGAAAATCACCAGGTATAATACTGCAGATTAATGTAAAACGAATGCAAAATCATCTTTAAAAGAAATATGCCAATGAAAAAACAGCAGTTTAATCTGCAAGTTTTAATTTGGGTTTCAAATTCAGACCTCAGCAGGGCTCTCTATGGCTCAAGTGAAGAAATTTATGGATATCAGACGATAAATATGATCAATGTGAGTAAAACAACTTTCTCAAAGGCTCCACATGTCTACAACTTGCCACAAGTGGGAGGCTATGGATTAGAGGAAAAGCAACTTTAAAATAGCTGATGAGTAATGTAAGCACAACCTCGACTCTTATCTGATGTAAAGGGAGACGGTGGATATCTAAAATATGGGGGTCAGGGAACATGGGAGCAACAAGTCAGTGCTGAATGACCAGCCCTCAATTGGTATGCTTACGAACTCTCACACTTTCTTCTTTAAATTGTAATG
The DNA here is from genome assembly GCA_019775895.2 of Stomatorhinus ivindoensis. Classification (NCBI taxonomy): domain Eukaryota; kingdom Metazoa; phylum Chordata; class Actinopteri; order Osteoglossiformes; family Mormyridae; genus Stomatorhinus; species Stomatorhinus ivindoensis. The sequence goes on from JABFEB020000092.1 coordinate 18,082,476, forward strand.
TGTCAAGCTAAGCGATGGCCAAAAACAGCAAAACAATTAGGCTCTGGGTCAAGTCCAGTGCAAGAGATGAGGAGATTGGAGCTGGAAGGGATATCCCATTAGAGCTTAGCCTGTTTCATACAGCAGAAGTAAATGGCCTGCTGATGAAGTGAGCAGTCGGGAAGAGGTTGCGGCGCTCGACCAGCATCTGCTTGCAGTCAGGGGCTGGGAAAGAGTGCGGACTGCTATTCTCTCATAATCCTGTGGGAAACCAGCTCAGACGGCCTCTTCCCATGAGGCTCCTGCCAGAGTGCCCAGTCTGGCACAGTTACAGGAAGCGACTGGTCAAAAACAAGCAAACATGCCGTTAAACAGCCCAGCTGAGAAGGGCACTGAGCTTTAGCCCACATGATGGCTACGGGCAGCACCTGCCTTATGAATCCAAAGATAGTTCACCAGCACCAATTTTAGAATTTACAGCAGTGCATTAATTAATTAATGATAACTTGCTTTTAGCTGTAACTTTGGGCTATCCTTACAATATCCTTACAAATCACGGTGCATCCCAAAATAACAAAACTAAAGATCAAACAGAAATACAAAATAAAATGAGTCTTTTAATAGTTTATTATCTGGTATTGGCATGTATTAGCTTCCTGGTAGTAAGTGATGAAAGCAAAAAGGAATTCAAGAAGAAAATGCCCCATCATATATTTATATAAGGATCAAGGACACATTGCAGGCATTAATAATACAGCAATTAACTCCAGGTAATAATAGATTTACACATTTTGTCTTAAAGTATCTCCCTTCCCCATTTTCTAGCATGGTAGAATGTTTTCGTCTAGTTTTAGCGTGGCTATTAGATGAAAGGTTCATTCTGCCTGCCTCATTAGTACATTTAATTCAGATGGCATCTCTTTGACTGGGCAGAGAGAATGCAGACCACAGCACCATATTAAGGAGATCTTGCATCCAGGAATCTTGTTTTTCCTTCTGGATACATTGCCGAATATCAGACTGGTTCTGGGAACAGCCTGTTGCTTGCTATTAAATCACCGGCTTCCGAACAACTTCCACAGAAGTTTATCTGTTAATTCAATAATATTAAGTATCCGAAAAATGGATAAGTGCCATTACATTTATTTCCTCTTATTCATTATATATATATATATATGTGTGTGTGTGTGTGTGTGTGCGTGACATAAATTTTGATACTGCATGCAATCATGTACATTCCTGGGCAAAAAAAGGGGCCAAACCCAATTTGCACAACATTAAGCTTTGGCCCATTTTTTTGTCCAGGAGTGCATAAAATATGAGTAAATAGCACACACTCCTGTCCTAAACATTACATCTCCACTGAAAAGGTTAACTCTTCAGTAAAATCTACAGATAATGCTTTTATCCATCCAACTGCTTTGGTAGTTTACAGGTGAGCCAGCAGTCTGACCCTGGGGTGCAGAGGTCATGAGTCAACAGCACTCCCTCTTATCCGTTAAAAGATCTTGTAATTTAATAAAAGTAACCGCTAACGTAATGAATGAAAGCTGCATCCAGAGACTGCCTGAATTTCTGTTCTTACCGCCACTTACTTTCACTGAAATGTACCGTGGCGATCGCTCTTGCTCCCAGAGGCACACTCAATGAATTCTCCAGCTACCTCCATGGTTTATAGCCAACTTAATTATTCCAAGTCCTCCAAGAAGTTCATAATGGGTTTTATGGAGGACGTGTTGGGCAGAGCAGAATCCACATTGTTTAGGCAGACCAGATAAACCGTCAGACTTTGCTAACATTATTTGCTGTATTTTTTCCGTTCATTGCTTATATGACTACTAAATTACTAGAATAAACTTATTTCAGTATTCTAAAATATAAAATACAGTGCCTATTTCAGTTTCAAGGTGCAGTTTTTTTAAGTCTGATTTGTCATCACACTTTTTAAAAAGACATAAAACATAATACAAAGTTGAAAGAACAGACAGTTCTGCAAAATAGAACACCACTTATACATCTGCTAAAAAGCAGTTAAAAAATGTAGATCAATAGAAATCTTAATAGATGAGCCACCACTGAAATTTTAAGATAATGTGTCTTGGGAATTGCCCTTGTGTTTGTAAGCAAGCAGAAAGTTTCTTTCACAATGTCGTATATTTTAACTACTTACAGCTGGTGACATTAAAGTCAAATAGCCACCCTTCACTGAAATATTAGTCATAACTTATAACAATCGTAAATTTGAGAACACGAGCCCCCTTCTAAAGCCAGGGACAAATGTCCAGTGCTGGCCTAATTCTGCCCAGGCGGAGGGTGTGTCCTCTTATATATAGCAGCGATTTAGATGATGTCATATCACTTGGTGTGGGAAAGACAAAAAGGGCCGCCTGTGTCACATGGGTCGCTCAGCTCCCATAGCTTTTCTCTCTGTCACTCGCTCCACATTTCTACTAATCATTTATTACAGCCTGCCTGAAAGAGGATTCCTCTGTTACGTAGGCATTTGATTTCAATGCGGGTTGTCACCATATGTTTTAAGAAATTAAAGGCAGGCTGAGAGCGAATGCCAATCATGCACAAGAAACACAATGCTATGTCCTAACGGCTCCAATTTACTCTCAGGCCAGCTAGTAGTGAGTAATGTGGGATTCTACAAATGAGCTATTAGTCATTACACAAACCACATATCTCACAGCAGTTAACATTAAGTGTATCTAGGAGGCTACAGGCGCAAGGCAGGGAATAACCCAGGATGGGGCACCAACCCATCACAGGGCAAACATACACCATTCACAGCACATTCACACATATGGGCAATTTAGTAACTCCAGTTCACCTTAGGGGGGAAAACCTATGATGACTCGAGGAGAACATGCAAACTCCACACATGGCACCAGGGCAAGGACCTGAACCACTGCACCATCATGCCAACCCAGGAATGGACCGAACATCTTTAAATATACAGATTCTTTCAATACTGTGTTCACAGTACTACATCATTTTGATGTGTGTTCAAAAGCATAGTGAGAACAAGCATAATCAGATGAAATGCAGAAATGTCATAAGTCTGTTTTTACATCACTGACATTAACAGTGTACATACAAGTCATGTTTAAATATTTAACTAATGTATAAGTAGCCACAACAACATACTATAAATAAATCTGGCATCAAGAATACGCACAAAAATGCAAAATTCATCCAAAATTCCTTACACAGACTACCTATTTGTAACTGATGTGTGGGTTCTGTAAGTGGACTGTATAGCGTTAAGGGTCACGCCATAATATTTAACTTATACCGTAGACACAGACGTGCGCAACGTAGAAACCTGGGCAATGCTACTTACAGTAGTCCTCATGTCAGGCAATATTTGTGTTTGAGCAACGGCTATTCCTATGGCAGAAGCACTGTAAACACGCAGAGATCCATGGAACACATCACAAATACAGGAAAACCAGCCAGTAGGATGTTGCATTATTTTTTTTCCCTAAGCCAGAGTCATCTGTATTTATAATTCCAGCACATTCAACATCAGACCCCCAGGCTTCTTCCAGCCTCCTCACAGCTTTGGTTTACACTCTATGAACAGTGACTTCATAAAATGCGACTTTCTGGTAATGCAAGCAATTCTATATTGAAATGTTTGATTACAAAAGGCAGACACACATGGTATAATCCTATGAGCGTTGGAGAGATGTAGCAGAGTTGTTAAGAAATAATTTTGTCTCCCTACACTATTATTAATCCATGCCTAAGTGTTTATTTCCCTAACATTTATTTCTGAGGTATGTTTAGCTGATGAGTTATTTTAATGCATTACACCTGCTAAAGCATCATGGGCACCAGTTTTTAAGATGGAAAAGCACAAATCCAAAAATAGGTTTCTCATGAGTTTAGAGTTTAAAAAAGACTGCTGCCAAACATACCCGAATATCTGGGATTATTTTGTCATGGGAACGGTTTTTTTTAAATTTATGTCACTATTAGATATTCTAACAAATTAAAATGAATACAGATACTTTTCATATCTTGCGACTGTAGGACGCATTTAGCCTTGAGGGCATGGGGAGGTGGGGAACCTCCCAGAAGTTTGAGGCTCATCAGCATTTTTTTCAAAAGACAAGACCCTGCAGCTGCAGTGAAAGTGATCTGGACACCTTTTTGGTTGAATCCATCGCTTGTTATCCATATAAGCACAAAACTATCTTGGCCTTCATATTGAGTACAGGAAAAAAAACATGACTGAAAATTGTCTAATGACATATATTTGTTCACAGTGTTCAGGATTTACATATGTGATATGGAAAATAAATAGCCTTGTCATTTGGATTTACAACAACATTTTCCATGTTCATTTGCTGAGGGGATCTATTTTTTTGTGTGTGCAGTGATATTACACAAAACAAAAAATAGGAGACCCAGACTTTGCATGTAGTTAGAGACATCCTGGGTGGGCGAGCTGAGTATGCCTTCATGGAGATCCCCCAGAAAGGAACAGGATGAAATAGAGGACAGGCCAATTCCTTTGCCAATCGTCTGCATTGCTTTAATGATAAACCCCCTTTTAAACTACACAGTCAGGAGTTAAGTACCCATCTTTTTGCTGGAAAAAAACACAACAGAAAAAAGGGAAAGGATGTGCTGATTGTTTAGATATTTGGGGCTGCTTTTATTTGCAATAAGCTACAGCATGCTGCAATATGCTGTTATAAACTACTACTATTAAACTACTACTATGGTACTATACGCAGTTTTAGCAGCTGGTCTGTACTTAATGGGATAAATATATGGGAACATACTACATTTTAGCCAAAATTCTGAAGAAGGAGCCACGGGAGCTATGCTTTCTGCCTTTGTGTTGTCTGCTAACCTCGTTTATAGTGTTGCTTTTGTTTCTATACAGGTATGTTTAATTTTACAATTTCACAAATAACTCTAGATACATAATTAACGATCTGTGTCAGCTAAAATGTACAGGCTTACTTCTTTTATAAGAACAATCTATCTTTTAAAAAGCAATATAAGTTGCTTGAGAAATTAAGTAACATGTTCATGTTCACTGTATCTTCACAATTAACAGTCGTATTCTGTTAATTATTCATTTTGCCAAAGTTAGTGGTTAATCTGAACAAAGTTAAACTGAAGTGCTAGGTGTGCAATTTTTGCTTTTTTTTAAATCCTTTTAATCACTCTGTAAAAGGAACCAATTTGTAATACCAACTGCAAGCATTTCAGTTATCAAGCAGGGATGGATGGACCAGATGTTTTGTTATTATTCTGAACAGCCAGATGTGAAATATGAAATGCATGCAGTGCCAACTTACTGAAGGAAATAAACACTGTCACTGCTGCATGGCTAGCAGTCAGCCTGGACCCAAATTCACAAGAACACTTATAATATGACATGTACAAATGTCCTGTAATTTAAATTCTACAAAGACAAAGTTCTTATACCAAACAAGTTCTGTGCAACCACATAGTCACCTATGTTGTTTTCTTCATGATGTTTGCTTGCAGACACTGTAACAGCTTAGCATGCATTTTTATCTGTGTGTAGTCTGACATTAATTGCCAAGGAGTCACCATTCCATTGAGGGGAATTTCAGAAATGCAAACAGAAACATGCGTATACAAAAAGCAGAGGGATGTTTTAATGAAAAGGATGTTCTAGGTCTCCTGACGCCATGAAATTTGAAAACAAGGCTCTTGCTCTCAAACCCAGAATTGGTCAAGAATGGAATGGGGCTAAAGGATGCATTCAGTTTTTCATCGAATTTCAACGCAATACAGTGATTTTATCTAGCTTTGCTTTTGGCATTCAAACCACAAGGCCCATAACTTCAGTGTTTCAAACTTAATATTACAGCTGAAGCATCACACATTTGAAGCCTAAAGTATATCGCCTAGGCCTATTGTTTCTGCTGCAAATCCTCACTTTCCCATTTTCTAAATACAGATATCCATCCAAAGTATGGCTCTTCACAGGTATTTCAGAATAAATCTGAATAGTAATGGGTAGGCAATGGACTGTGAGGTAAAATAAGTGGATGAGAAAACAATGCCATGTTGTTAACTTCTGGAAAAGTCTAGTATGACAGAGGGAACTAGTGGGTTTCTGTTTCAATGGAATTTAAGCAATGAATATTTGACACTGAAAATATCTGGTAAAAAAGGAAGCATGACTCTGACCACATGCAGTCAAAATCTTACTCGGTCTGGCAATTTTTGTTCCTTCTGGAAAAAAAAATCAATCAAATTATTAACTGAAAAATACGTGTACTGTATGTCTTGTACCAGTTGTAAGAAAGCGCAAAAGTTTGTCAGATTTGAATGCACAAACATCTTCCATCCAACCATATTCCAGAAACTACACACACGCACACCTGCAATCATATTTTTCTGGGAAACATTCATTCTTTTCTATGGGAAAAAGGCTCATGCTAATTATGACAACCTTAACACCTAGGCAGCCCTAACCATAACCGTAAGTAACCAAACAAGATACTAGACATTAGTATTTAATTGTGTTTCCCCCTTATGGGTACCAGGAAAGTGGTCTCCAGAAGGTGAAAAACATAGATATTTATCATGTTGTGGGGACATTTGGTCCCCACAAGGTAAGGTATACCTGGACCACACACACGGAGACAGGTAAATCACCATACACATTGAGCGAAGGTGGGATTTGAAGCACAAACCCTGGAGATGGTTCTTGCACAGTGCCACAGTGCCACTCCACAAAAACCATAAATTTAGTTCAATTATATACCTAATAATTTTATTACTTTGTTCAACTATTTGTGTTCTGATATTCCAAACGGTCCGCAAAAAAATTGCACAATATGAATTAAGTTTATTTTTTATTAAATAGGCAAGTATGATTATTCCCATCCACAACCAAAAACATCTGTCCTTTTCAATCCCCATTTCAGTAATGAATAGCTATTACTCATTACACAAATCATGATCTGTGCAGGTTTTAATCTTTGAAAAGTTGTTTTTCCACATTTGCATGAATACCACGTGCTAAGAAGTCAAGCAAGGTGACAGAAGACGTAATGCACTTAATCATATTTACACAAATATCCATTCACGGCAAGTTAAATAGAACAGAATAGCAGAATAGTGTTATTCACCCCCGTGGGAAAACTGTCTTTCCGTCGATCCCATCTTGCTTTCCATGACACGCACAAAAACATATTCAATTGGGAGCAAGTTTGCGGGTGACAGTGCAGGTTCAGCCAGCGCCCGGGACCCATGAAGCTCTCGGGGGTTGAGGGCCTTGCTCAAGAGGCCAATAGTGGCAGCAGTCACATACCGCCCCCAAATTTTATACAGTCGTAAATTCCTACATTGTCAACCTGTTTGACCTTCACATCCATTCCCATTTTTATAATAAGGCCTACTAGTCAGGCTCCGTTTTATACATATCCCTTATAAAGGTCAGCTTAATTTTATATAAACCAAGACTCCTACTAAATTAACCTCAACAAGGTGGCTGCTTATCCTACAAGAGTACTCCACTTCTCTCTCTGTGTTGACACCACAATTCAAGGTAGTGTTTGGGAGCAGTAAACATGCTCTTTTCTGATTAGCAGAACAGGTGAAACCAGTTACTAATGTTCCCCACTTCTGATTCAATACAGACAGTGGCACTTATAAGTGATAACTTTAATCGCATGATAACAACTGTGAAAATAGGAAAGAAAGATTTGGGGGGAAAACAAAACATGGTAATCATTCACATGATTTAATTTCCATCATTTCCCACTACAAACACTAATATAATTTACAGGTAATTCAATTCAATTCCTTAAACGCATTAGCAATGGGCTAATCTTAGAAATTATTTTATCCCTTCAGTGCTTTATATAAAGAAATAAATCAAGATAATCCAAACTAAAAATACACAGTTTGTTCCATACTGTGTGAAAACTGAGCAAAGCTATCATCTTCATTGTTAATCCGTCTTTTTTTATCAAATCCTTTTCATGCTGATCAAGATATATTTGTCAACTAATCTCCCAGCTATTTGTTAACAGAATTAATAGTCAATTTGATATCTGATAGCTTAAACTATGTAAACTACTCAGTGACCTCCACCCAGAGAACATTTAACATTCTGGTGGAATAAAAACAAACTGCAAAGTAAATATATGGACAATTATTGAGTCTGTAAACATTGTTAGCTCATATGTGAAGAATTTTCTCACAATTACTATAAAAAAGAGATATTTAACTCTGATTTAAGTTTGGTGTCGACCCTACAGATGTCAATCCTGAGCCTTTCATATAAATATATAAATTTAGGCTAAATATCATTGCAAAAATACCCCCTATGGGATGTTTTAAATATATAAATTGTAACATTTGGGGATTATCAATATGCCTTAACAGTGAATGAATTCATATTTTGAAATGTTTTTTTCTGTATTTTATAAACTTATTATTCAGCATCCTAGTCTGTTTAGGAATCACATCTTTCGTATGAAGAAAAACATCTTTTGTATGAAGAAAAAGGAGCCTGACTAGTAGGCCTGATTTAAAAATGGGAATGAATGTGAAGGCAGGCCTGTCACAAAAGAAAACTCTCCTTTAATGTCACAAAACATTGCATATCTTAAGGGATGTACTGTATAAGGCCTTGGCAAACAGATATCATCAAGAAAAAATGTTTGTTTCGATGTGATAAGAGATCGGTTTAGTGGGAAATGTGAAATGGGGCAATGCCATTTTCTAAACTAATTTCGGATGAAAAACTTTGGATAAGCCAAAACACAAGGACACTAATGATTTGTTGTTATACATGATTGTGTTAAATGGGCATTATTGAGGCCTTTAAAGAGTGAGACTGCTATCGAGATCCGGATAAAATCAAATCCCAGCACATCCTGAATGGGCTATTAGGTCACAGCCAAAGTTGGGGCAATTAATTATAGTCATGCAAATAAAGACAAAAGATGTAAAGCTAAAGTTCCGGTTTACTCTGGTTTGTCAATATTTGCAATGTATTTGTGTTTAAATTTCAAGAGTATATCTTTTTTTTCTTTTACTCAAGCACATTTGATCCAAGAAAATGCAGATATTCAAATTATATAACAATCTAAAACTAAGTCTACCGTGTAATACTGTTTTACCACGATACAACACTGGCAAGAAATGCTGAATTATTATTCCAGAAGCACCATATCTTTTAAATACAATTTATAACGTTAATAATTCTATGTGAAAAACAACTAAATTATCTGCCTTCTTACTGCCTTCAGTTTACCCACCCAAATGTGCTTGTAGGAGCAATTTACATAATTTATCTGTTGGGCTCGATATTTTGTGATTTTTTTTTTATCGCGGCTATGGAAAAAAGCTCTTATTAAATTGCATATTGTGAAATTTGAGGGCTACAATATTCAAGAGTGGACTTAAAGGCATTCCAGTCAGCTGTGCAAAACGCAAATTCAACTGAATATTTGGCAGTCTCCCAGTCATTCCGCTGCTTCTGAAATAGCTACAGAAAACCAAGAACCTCCTCAAAACCTTCGCAGACCACTGCACTAGACTAATACACAGACCACGCTGTAATACATAACATAACATTGCTAATGATACCTTAATTAATGCAATCACAGAAGAGCTGACCGGGAGAAAGGTCACTTCACCTCTCTCAAACGATTGTATTTCTCCTCCCTGACACTCCGTAAATTGTCTTTTATGAAAAAAGATCACTTAGTTTGCTGGTTGGCAAAACAACAATAAAATCTACTGGTCTGTATATGTTATATTCTGGGTAACTGACTTGGAAGATAATTTTAAATGTTTAAACATCAAAAAAGTATCCCATTATTGCACAAATGTTTTTTTTTCTGCCATATTTTTACGCTGTACTATTTTAGAACTCGTGAGAACCTGAGGTCGTGGAACCCAGAAATAGGCTGGAGGACCTTCTCTGTGACTGGAAGTCCCCAGAAGCTAAGTCCCTATGTGCTTGGTGTTCCACCTACTACATTGTCTGATGAGGAATGGGAACAGTCAGGATACCTCCAGCTCACTAGAAGGCATTGTCAAATTCTCAGTCTTTGTGGGGAACTGCACCAATTAAAGGCATGTTCATTTTGGCAAGATACAACAAACAATAAAATCACAAGACAACCAAATCTCATTCTTCATTCTTATAATAAGTCTTGTTATCTCTGCATCAGTTTCTGACCTTTGTTAGATTTGGCTTGGATCTGGTCACCATGTCTGTGCCTTAGTTCCTTCTCCATGCCTGATCCTGCTTACCCAGCTTCTTGACTTTGTCCACCTGTCCACACCTTTGCTGCCAATGTTCTCTTTTCTGAGACACCTCTGTGGTTCTCTTGGTGGTAACCACCCAGTTACCTGCAGAGCAAGTACTCACAAAGTAAAGGGGCTTAAATAACAGGGTACCTCTACTTCTTTACCCAGAATTAGGCACCTAGGGACAGAGGAGTAGCTTTCAGACGAACCTTGTAGCTCCGGAGTATGGCTGGGCACTATTACTAATATCATAATGTTTTTAAACATTTACTTTGAAAACAATTCATTCACAATAATTTTTAACCCTGCAAAATTTAGAATATCATCATAACGCCCTGAAAACAGTCAGCATTACAGTGAGCACACAATATCATACATTAAATTGGATTAAATTATTTTTATGTACTTAACGATTAAAACTGGAATCTCCTCATGGCACTTCATATCATGGGGGGACATTTACATATTAAACACTTTAAGAAAACTAGAACTTAAAATTGTTATGTTTAAATCGAGATACAACCGTAATGCAAACATTCCTTTTACAAGGATAGTTTTGTTTCCTAAATTGTGTGGTAATGAAACATGCTGCTTGTATCAATTCTTCAATTTTCTCAGTATCTGGTTGGCTAAAGTCAAAACATGAACAGACAATCAAAATTGCGTCATATTAGGTACCAAATCATCTGTCTTGCCTAACAGGAGTTTGCCTGTGGCACTAATGCTATCTGTCTGCCTTGTGCACAGAACTGCTCTTGTGTTGAAGCTGCTGTGGTTTTGAGAGCAAACAGTGAAGTCCAGACTCTGCGTAAGCATGTGTCTGGTGCACCGGTGCTGTAGTTTCAAAGGGGTCTGATTGACTATGGCGCATGGGTGTTGTAGTTTCAGAGAGGTCTGCTTGTCTATTTCACATGGGTGTTGTAGTTTTTAAGGGCAATTAATTACAGGGCACACCAACAGTAGCCAAATTATTATTTTACGTTGGTACTGGTAAATTCTACGTGTGCTAGACCCCACTCCTAAAATGAGCATTTTCCTGCTGAAACACACCTAAATTCCCCTCTGGATGGAGTAAGTAAGCAGGGTTGCCAACTTGTGAGCTGGCTGGAGTGAGATTTTCAATTACAGACAAGTCAGTACACACATTTACATGTTTTATTATATTTTAGTTTATTATTATTATAGAATCTAGAGTTAACAGTAGAGTAGACACTACTGATGCACGTGCAGACAAGCGATGGGTATGTAAATGTGTATGTAAATGATTTGATTTGAAGGAGTTGGCACATCTAGTCAGCGGACACAGAGGATGCCTCATAGATGCATTAGACAGCATTAACAGTACTTGAGGGAGTTTGATAGGGGTCACATTGTGGTTTTGCATGAGGCTGGGTGGACGTATCATGCAGTTTCCTGGCATGTGGAGCATGCAGATGTCACAGTTGCCCGATGTTGGAACCAATGTTCATGTTAGGGCACTCGCACATGCCGTGAAGGTTCCGGTCACCCAAGACAGACCAAACCAAGGGAGGAACGTCATATTGTGCGCATAGCATTACAGAACCCCATTACATTTGCACCTGCCATTCGGACTCTCTACAACACCCTGTGTCATCCTGCACCGTGTCCCGACGTGTCTTGTCATCAGCCGGACTACGTATTTACCATCCTATGCGTAGGCTGCCGTTAACACCAGCGCAGAGATGGCTGCATTTGGAGTGATGCTGTAACCGGGAGACATGGACAAGGGTGGCGTTGTATGTTCAGTGATGAATCTCAGTTCTACATTAACACAGATGATCATCATGTGCACAGTCCTGCCAGTGTTGTGGAGACACCGCGTTACACCCGGCATCATGGTTTGGGGAGTCACAGAGTATGACTTCAGATCATCTCTGGTAGTGATTTGGGGGACCCTGATGCGACAGTGCTACGTCTGTGACCTCCGCATGTCTTACCCCTCCTGAGACAGCACCCTGGTACAGTCTATCACCAAGAGAATGCCCATCCACACACCATGTGCAGATTTGTGTGATTTCCACCACTTTGTCAGGGTACTTAACTTTTCTGGTCACTGAGCATACAATGCAGTAATATTTGAAATGTTTTATTTACTTTTTTGGCGCACAAATATTATAGTATTTACAGAAAATGTGTAACATAACAGAAATGATGGAATCAAAAACAATGATCTGGAAGATTCAAATTACGGAAGTTAATTTAAAGGACAAGAGGACACAACAATGAGCAAAACAAAATGTGAATGAAAACTTCATTAGAAAACAAATGAATGTGCGAATAAATCCCCCCCTCTCTTTTTGTCACACACATGGTCATATCCAATTCAGAGACACCAATTAGCCTAACTGCATTCCAACATTAACAACATGATAGTTATTTTTGTTGATTATTTCATAGGAAAACAACATATAATATTTTACCAATGATGCTCATTTAACAGGAAACAGCTGTTTAGTAAGGAAAGACACCACAAATCTAATTAAAGGTTTTGTTTGTAAGAGTTATGAATGAGGTGTCACATGTAAAACTCTGCAGGGGTACTCTGCTTAAGGTGCTTAAACCTGGAAGGAGCTGAGGGTTTTTAAATCACAGTGCCAAATTTGCTTTTAGGCACTTCCACAAGTGTTCTTTTGTTTGTTAATTAAATGTAATTTATAAGAGACAAAAAATCCACACAAACATTAAATGTGCTTTATTGTTAAATACCCAAATGTATGCCCATAAAAACCAAGCTTGTCTATTCTTTTAACATACAAGTTTAATGTATACATTAATACCTGCATTTTCATAAATGTATACATTAGTAGACATATTACATGCTATAGTTACACTCTAGGATTTTTTTTCCTGCCCGAAATTATTAGACTGATGTTATATTAAAAACAGAGCACAGTGTCCTTCTATTCATTCATCATATAGCACATTACAGTCATTCCAGACCACACAGCTAAAATTAGCTAGCTTATGTTAGCTTTTTCCTGTTGCATCTAAAGGCCTACATCAAACTGTTTCTTAGAGTAGCTTATCTGTAACCACACAGTTTTTCCATTTATAAGTGCCAGCTGCTTACCTATGTACAAATTAAATAATGCATAATTATGAAACTTTGGGTACACAGGATGCATAGCGGTGCAAGAATCAAAAATGGGATACTTAACATTGAAATTTACTATCCCATACCATTGATAAAATATGTTTTTATTTATTTCCCCAGTGACAATTGAAATTAGCAGTTTTCACAGGTAATTTAGAAAAAACAATACACTCACCCTAGTTACATATTTGTCCATCCACCCATCTCGATCCTGCTTTTATCCATAAGAGACATGGCACCAATTAACCATTAACAAAAATAAATTAACAAAGAAACAATAAATGATTTTTATGCCGAATGCTCAGAGGTTTTTTAGAATCTGTGTGTGTGTGTGTGGATTAAGTTTATATTACCAAACGTTCCCCACAATGCAATAAAAATCTGTTTTTTTGATGTTGTGGGTACCATTTTTCTGGTCCCCACAAAGATCTGTGACTGCAATAAAAAATTTACTAATCCCAAAAGTGTACTTATGGTTAAGATTAGGGCTGGGTAGGGATTAAGGCCGTTATGTGATTATAGTTTTCCCCATTGAAATGAATGGAGAGTCCCCACAAAGATATAATTACTGTACAAACCTCTGTGTTCGTGTGTGTGTGTGTTTGGGAATTTCCCAACAAAGAGACATTTATTGATCCCACACAAGCTAAAAATGCGATATAGAAGACAAATGAGACTATAACTCCCAGAAGCATTTATTATTATTGCTGTACAGGTAATAAAACAATGTGTGGAGATTATGATTAAGACAGATGCTCATTAATTCTCTCTTTCCTATCACACGACAAGAGGTCCTGCTCATACAGTACCGAATGAGCAGCTGTTGAAACTGGATTGTACATTATCTGCTCTCCCTTTGTGGGGGTTCTTTATCCACTTTTCCAGGCTTTTTCTAATGTGGGAGTATCAGTACCTTGATCTCTGTGATCGCTGTGAGGTAACCTTTTACAGTTCATAGTCACTTCACTTTGGAGTTGTCAGTGAAGCTTATACGTTAAAAATTACACAGAATATATGCCCAGTGCCCTCTCAGCATCTGGCTTGCATTACCTGTGAAACAGGATATACGATCCCAGGACAAATCCTACAGACAGAAATACGCGGTGACAGCCTCCAGAGTAGGGCTATTTCCATTGTCACAGAAGCATTTTATCATTTCACTTTCTCTTTTCATTTGCACCCTATGACACAAACCAAATGTCACTGCTGATGTTGGTACAGGTAGCAAGTAAGAGACAGACCCACACCACCAAGCATTCTTTCCTTGATGTTAGCCTATTTTTGTCTCCAAGTATTTTGCTAATCCAATTGTGGAATTTAATGTAGCTATTCAACTGATAAAGACTATACAAACACATTATAAAAGTTAAAATAAAAGACAAGTTATCTCCAGACACACATATACTGATAGAAGACAGCAGATGACTTTTGGGTATTGCAGATTATTCAGACAGAAAGTTGTCACCTTTGCAGTCTTCCTTACGCACAATCTTCAGATAAGCCTTGGCTAAGAAGACGTCATTGAGTGAACTCAAAATGGATCAAAAAGCGGCGCAAATACAACTGTTTAAATAACAGTTCAAAGACTTGTCTTACATTTTAATCTATGAAATTGCTCTGGGTTAGTTTATTCCACTCAAGTGCACATAAGGAAGGTTATGCTCAGCTGCATTGTGAAAAAGTTAAGTCATGCTAAGTTTGTCTCCACTGTGGGCTTTTCGGACTTTTAAAAAATGTTTTATTGACTTACTTTACTAGTGTATAAATGGTGAATCTCTTCTGTTATATATTAACTTGCTCTAGTTCCTCTTTCCAGCATCTTCTACATTGTTTCTGTGGAGGTACATAACAATGTAACCAAAAGACCCAATCTGCATGGACAGCAAGCCCAAGACACTGGAGAGTATAGACAGGCATCCTCTGCTTCAGGAAGCATAAGAGCTGCTGGTACAGACGTACCAAGTCTAATAGAATAAAGGATCCATATCCGAATATGACACCAAAGTAATGAGTCCTATCACCAGTGATGCACTGATTTCAGAACAAGTTTATATGATCTGGATTCATACAGTTGGGCAGATCAAGTTAAATATTAGGGCCAAGCTTACAGCCTATTAGGCCTATTTTGTTTTCTTTGGTCAATATTTTTATACTGTATTTTTCAGTATAGCATCATAAACAATTTCAGATCAAATATTTATCATTCTCTTTTTATATCCCCAACTTAGATTTTATGCCATATGATAAATCTTGCTAAACTGCATTGATGTGTACTCTATCATTTTCTACTGGATTCGAGTAACAAAGTTTTAGCAGCACAACTTTATCAAAATGCGAAGATCCTTAGCTGTTAGCTCACTGTGAGATGGGGGTGGCATGGAGATCCCTAGGCATGGCAATGTCATGTGATGAGCCCATTGACTTTCTTCATCTATCCCATGTTACCGTTAATATAAGTCTTAGGCTATCCCAACATACTGTGGTATACCACATTACTGCAATGCCATCCACGCACCTTGCCGCATGTATTTAGTTAAGTATGTTACCATTTGCACAAGTACATTGGAATGTTTCTTTTCACCAGTCCCATCTCTTCATCCATAGCTTGGAGGTAACAGCACAGGGTCAGCCAACATGCAGCACCCCCTAGAGCTGGGGGCTCAGGGCTTTGCTCAAGGGTCCCTGCACATATGACTGTTCTGGCAAAGCCAGGGCAATCGGCAACAGTCACTGAGCCACCAAACGCTAATAGAGCAGGGATAAAAGTTTACCTTTATAAAGTATGCCAGGCCCTCTTTTTCTTGCAAAATAACATCAAAGCAAAATTATTACCTCATGTAAGTAACTATCTCATGTATTTCCCATATACTCTCCTGCACTTAGAAATGAAAAAAAAAATCTGGACTATTAGTCTTTCTATTGGGTAAATAAAGAGAAAATGGTTCCCACTCCATATTCCAGATACTTGACAATTTCTACATTGCTGGCCACAGTCCTTGGCAAAGGACTTTTTTATTCAGGTTCTTGGGCACAGCAATGTGGAAAGTTCTTCAGTTATCACTAAATCATTTTAATTAACTGAAATGATCCACAGAATTGGGTGGTTCTGAGCACATACATAATCATACACTGTACTGTTTGATTTTTACTAATTAAACAAACATATTGTCAAGATATCAATATTATATAAGATTACTAGAACTAGGTACCGCTAATTTGCATAGAAACTACCCTCTCTCAGCTCTTTACCAAATGTATCCATTTCCATATTTCTTTCTCAGCTGAGTAGATTCTGAGCCTAGTAAGAATATCTTCAGTTGATCCTTTTCCACTCACAGTTTTAATATAACATGTTTAAAGCACAATGAATAACAGTCCCTGATTTCTCACACACACACACACACACACACACATATATATAAGAAACAAAAGACACTGGCTGCGGTTATAAACTATTGCTACAATTATTATTGCAATGTCCATTATCTGATCTAATGTCCCGTGAAATGCTTGCCAAAGCATAGATCTGACAAACTGAACACAGTGGTACGTCAGTTCTCAAACTCATTAGAACTCAAATTTCCTAAAAGTCGAATCAACCAGTTTGAAAAAAAATTACCTAGAACTCGATCTGAATCTCAGAAGTCAAACCAGGAACGCCGGCTTAAGATAACTTGTACATGCGGGGAAATGAGTCACGTGGCATGTCTCTCAGCGGAGACAAAGGGAAAAGCTTCAGACTCAGCCTTGCATTAGCTGTGATAGCACCGTGCATGTTTACACTAACTGATTACATATATTTAGACAGTAAAAATATATTTAGACAATGATAGACAGTAACAGTAATGATCATATAATAATATACATTTAAAAATAAAGATGTCCATCCATTTCCTATACCCGCTTTATCTTACGGGGTCGTGGGGGGTCCGGAGCCTATCCCGGAAGCAATGGGCATGAGGCAGGGAACAACCCTGGACGGGGGGCCATCCCATGGCAGGTCACATCCACACACCATTCACTCACACCTACAGGCAATTTAGCAACCCCAATTAGCCTCAGCATGTCTTTGGACTGAGGGGGGAAACCAGAGTGCCCGGGGGAAACCAGAGTGCCCAGGGGAAACCAGAGTGCCCAGGGGAAACCAGAGTGCCCAGGGGAAACCCCACGACGACACAGGGAGAACATGCAAACTGCACACACATGTGACCCAGGCAGACTAAATACAGAGCACTAATGACAACAACCAGAAACAGCTGATCACACAGGGATTCCACATGAGGTTAACGAGGGGGCGTGGCACACGGAAGGATCAGATGATCAGGGCATGATACATTTTTTTTTACTTTTTAACTAAATGTGCTTAGATGTGTTTAGTACAGTATATGCTTTTCTTGTTTTGTCCGGTTCATTTTGTCTTTAAATGCTAAAAAAAAAACACATTTTGGTGTAATTTTTTTGTGGCTGGGAACCAATTAATTGGTTTTCCATTATTTCTAATGGGGAAAATTAGATCGGACTCTGACTTTTTAGGATTCAGTCTGGAGTTCTGAATGGATTAATTTCAAGTTCTGAGGTACCACTGTATGTATGTCCATGAACATTTATAAAAGTATTACGTTTCTGGATTTTGCACTGAATTGATGTAAATGTATTACAGCAATTTTTCACAATACAGCGCATCAGTCATCCTTATATATATTGTTATCTTAGGGGTAAAATACTTTTCATGTCATATTTAAGAATGGCATTGACCTGCTTGTAGAAAAGCAGCATTAAATGTTTATTTTTTGGTCCTTAAAATGTAACCAAAGTATTCTAAATGTTGAACTTCTGCCCTGAAATAATGCTCGTGTAAAAACAGTGATTGTTATCAATAGGCAATCGGAACATTAGGGCTCATGCGTGAGGGCTGGGCTGCATGCAGGCGTTCATTCCAGCAATGTCCTTCTTAGATACTAGTTGGCCAAATTCCCTTTTCTGGACTTAGACGTACTTGTAGTGTTCATCAAATGGCTTTACATAGATGTGGGGTCCATTGATAAAAATCACAGCCAACCACAGAGAAAGGTTGTTGATCCTCCCATCTGGACATCATAAACAAGAAAATCAGCGAGTATGGGATGTCAAAGGGATTTGTGGACCTTTAATTACTTTTGCTTTTCATTTTCTCACTACCAACAATACAATTCTTTTTTAAACCCTCTGGAGTTTGAAGCCTCTCAGCTACTTTTGAGATTATCTGACATGCCTTGACATTTTTTAATATTTGACATATATAAAAAAATTTATACCAGAAGTGTTGCAAATAGCTTTATCCAGCACAAGTTCAGCACCCATAATCTGAGACCATTTGACCATTTAGAATGTTATTGTTCTATTTTTTTGTTTAAATCAACTTTAAATATACACTTTTCAAAAATCTCTGTTCAGAGGTTCTGAGAAATTGTTAAAAATCACAAAAATTTGTAAACACAAAAAAGATGTTGCCTTTGATAAAACATGTGAGGGGTTTTTCCATGCTTGTAAGTCGATTTTGGACAAAAAATAAATATGAATGCAGTTTTCATGTTTAGAGATTTAGAGAAAGGATTCTCTGCAGTACAGAGTGTAATAACCAGCACAAAAGCACACATTAACTGTGACCCCCAAGAATGAGAGCTAA
Organism: Stomatorhinus ivindoensis; assembly: GCA_019775895.2. Lineage (NCBI taxonomy): Eukaryota > Metazoa > Chordata > Actinopteri > Osteoglossiformes > Mormyridae > Stomatorhinus > Stomatorhinus ivindoensis. Next base: position 18,101,513 of record JABFEB020000092.1, read on the forward strand.
GTAGCTCCACAGAAAACTCTCAGGAACTCCTGTTTTTTATGTGCAATAAATCAAACTTGCCATATCACATACTTAACATAATCATACATGTTTTTTTTGCAATGCCGTAATCATAAGTGTGCAGCCAGCCAATCAAAGTATTATTATCATGCCTTATTTTACCATTAGTGTGAAGTAGTTGTGTTCTTAGTTATCTAGCTGTATCAGAATACAGGAAAACAGATAACATACTGGTTAAACTTTGTTTTCCATCACTGGATCCAAATGAAATATATGTGTGTGTAATAAAAACCTGTTTTTTTGAAGTTGTGGGGACCATTTTACAGGTCCCTACAAATATCTGTGAATACAATCAAAAAAGTACAAATCCCAAAAGTTTAGTATTTTGTTTGTTTACTTATGGTTAAGGTTAATGCTGGGTAGGGGTTAAGGTCGTCATGTTGGGATTAGAGTTTTCCCCATAGAAATGAATGGAGAGTCCCCAAAAAGATATAACTACAAACCTGTGTGTGTGTGAGTGTGTATATATATACACACACACACACAAATACAATACAATACACAATGATATAGTTCAGGTATGCTCTAGAAACCAATAATAATGGAGCAGAATATAAAAAAAGTCTTCCATTTCCCACACTAAAATCATTCTAAAATGCTTGTGTTCTAAGGAATCCATTGGTAAGTTAAGGAATGGGTCAGCATTACTAGTTGATTCAAAGTGTCCTATGACAGAAGCCAAGTTTACCGGGTGTCTGTAGGTGATAAAAGTACACACGGCTTCAACGCTTAAGTGTCTCTCAAGTCCAGATTGAACCTTGATGTTTTGACAGGTATGTGTACAACAAGTGTCATTTGACAGTTAAGACAGTATCTTCAAACAGAAAAGTTTTTTTCTAGCTTTTTTTAGTTTTGTTACCTATTTGTTATGACTAAAACTATAAATGTGTTTTGAAGCATATTAGAAATATTGGTTTGTAATTAATTTACGTAAAATATTATCACACACTTTTATCTAACTGGGGATTAAGTGCAATGTTCAAGGGTCCAACAGTGACGTCATATTGCCAAACCAGGGATCTGAACCAATGACTTTCTCATCACTGGAACAGTGTCTTAACCCACTGAGGCATGCACTTCCCTCCAATCAATAAGATATTCACAGGAAAATGGAGTCTTACTGCAACTGTACTTATTTTACCTGAAAAATAAGGTTATTCGATTTCACTATATTAAATAACCCATGGCCATTGCACTTTGAATGAGTGTTAGTAAATGGTGTGGATAATTTCTGGGTTTGGGAGTGGCTTTGATCTGCTGTAGTATAGATACGCAAGCAGATAATGAAATGTAGATTAACAAATACACACTAGCAAAGTAACCCCCCTCCCCCCCACTAAAATAGTTCCTCCAGCATGATCCTAAAACATTTTTCCTCCCAGAAGTACAAGCTTTAAGACCAAATCAAGCCATCTTTAAACATGTAACGGTTTTAAAGGAAACACTGAGCGCTAAACAGTATTTTTACCTCAACTCACAGGAATTTGTGGGCAGGGAATCAAAAGACAAGCCCCTTGAGGACCAGAGACCACTGGTGTCTCTAGAAAATAGACCATTTATAAACAAAGACCTTGCATCTTGCAGATCACAGCATTCTGCAGAGACAGTTGCTACAGAAACTTTATTGATAATTACCAAAATACTCATACCCAGTATTTCGCACTGTTGAACGTAAGAGTCAGTTTGTTCACGTTTATATTTAGGTCAGGGTAGCTTTATCTCAAGTAACACATTTCCTCGTGTCATTGTACAGTTATCATATGGCTTTGTCCAGTTTTCCTGGCATTTCAAAATAGCAATAGAAGACATGCTTCCTCATGTTGTTTAAAAGCCTAAAGATGTGGATTTTTCTAATTATATATTTATGGATCCCAAACATACTGATGTAATGTCTTATCTAGAATAAACTAATGCTCACTTCATTAGACGGTAAACTATTTGGAATATCATTTTTAATTCCTGATCACCACAAATATACTCACAGCTTGAACTGCATAAATCTTCTGTAGTATGCTAACCTTCAATTATGTATTTACTTCACATTCCTAGTTCATGACTTAGAAAACAAGGGAAATTGAAAATGTGTTTCTATATCTAAACAGTAAGACACTGGCTGGCAGCGCAGGCTAAAGCATGATTCATCATTGAAGTGTACCTGAAATTCTAACCTCTCCCTTTTATTAAATGCTATTAGAAACTCTTCTGTCAATTTGTCAATTACCACTTGATCCTTGGCAATCAGTTAAAGCACCATCATTTCCACTGTAGAATAGTTTTAGAATCTCATTATTAATCAGTACTTTACAAATTTTCAGCCATAAAAATGGTGCGTGTTTCAGAATAATCTATACTCCTCCTCTCCGCACTGCATGACTCCATTTCTCATGTATTTTATTAATGTACAGAATATGTCATATAGGATAATATATTATGCTTAATATTCTAGTATTGTGATATATAAAACTATTTACGCAGTATTTGGAAGTATTTGACACAATTTTATTATGCAAATGTTGTCAGGTCCTTGACTGTTAAAGGATTAATATTCATTGTGTACAGATAATTATAGGTGAAGTACATATACAGCAGCAGCAGGAAAATTATTTATTTCTTCTTTTCATGTTCAAATCACTCATTCCACCATAGTGAGTGGTGTATAGTGTCAAGTGGAATGACAGGATCTGGGTTATATGGTCAACAAATGCTGCAGTGACCCAAATGTGTGGTTCGAAACAAGCCTGCTTCAGGTTGGTGTATTGCCCTCAGTTAAAGTATACTGTCAGGTGCCGTTTCCATGTTCTGGAGCAAACTGTCACCCACGTTAATCTTCACCATGAAACCCTATGGAAAGCCATCCATTTACACTAAAATGATTGTTCTTTTTCAGCTTAGTTGTTTTTAGAATTTACTGAATTGCTACATAACTATAAATGCAACTGATACACAATATCAACATTTGCAAAGCAATTAAAGCCCATTAGAATACCCGTAATGGTGAATATTAAAGACACATAAAATCACGTATTAATACGATTTTTTTAGTCTGTACTTTTTGTCAGCAGGGTTGTACATTAACGCAGATTCTCAGAAGAGAACGGTGAACACAGGTAATAGATAAACGAAACGACAGAAACCTACAAATTGGCCCCACCTGTTACGGTTACAGCCGGTGCCGGCACGTTTCATCATTTGATCGCGCTACTGAACTTGTATTATGGGCAACTGTCAATAAACGAAAGCCACGAACAGAATATAACAAAATACCTTTAGCTGTGGCGCAAGGTGCTATTTCTCGCAGATGAATGTTATGGATGCTGCGGGTCGAGGCGCACTTGGCTATGGATATGACGGACCTCCTCACATACTGTACTATTCACCAAGTCTGTGAAGTTACGGTGCAGCAGCAACTGCTGAGTTGTAAGTGCCGCGTTGCTCTCCGCTCACGGAAATAGTCGATTCTTCCCCCCACCCCGTGGTGAAAGGCAGAGAATACGAAAAGTACCGAAGCCTACCTGTATTTGCCAGGTTACAAGATAATGATAGTACCTGTGGTTTTGAAATCACACAACATCTGTTTCATGCTCTTATTCCGAGTCAGGTTTGTATTGAATTTCACTACACGTTTATAAACAAATGTATTACAGTAAGGAATTTTATAATTTTATCATTGTTGTTATTATCATTATTGTTGTTGTTCTTGTTGTTATTAGTTTATTTTTTTATGTGGTAAACATTTTCAGGAAAACATATTTAAGAAAATTCTGAACGTATTTTAAAATAACAAACATCTAGCCAGCATCCATAACTGCTCATCTAGTACTGCTCATATGTGGACATGAAATGTTTAGATTCAAATAATTTGTGAATTTAAGGACACACAAGTTAATTTTTCTATGAAATATGATTACAACTGATTGTATAACGTGTACTTAATTGTCATATCATTCTGTGGCAATGGGGCTTCCTTTACACAGTGAGGTCTTGGGCATGTTTAACGTGATTCATTTCACCAGAAGATTCACAGGCTTTACTCACCGTGAATTATCCGGAATGATTACTCAATAGCTGGATGATGAAGTGGTTCTCAGACAAAGCAGAGCAGATGGAAGCACTGACAGTGCACTAGCTCCCCCCCCCCCCACACACACACACACACACACACACACACACACACTTTCAGATCAATGACCTCAAAGGAGGCCAGACCTAACCAAGACCCAGCTTTGATTCATCTTATTATTATGAGATTGCAAAAGCATAACTCTATAATGAGCTAATGAGGTACGCTTTCAGCCCCTGGCTGTACCGCTGAGTGCTTTGTGTCTGTCATCGGGGATTTGTTCACTGCTTCTAGTCACCACGGCACTAACGCCACCCAACTTGGATGACACTAACTCTGCTGTCTTTCACTCATCACTGTTCTGTTCCACCTGCACTAAGTTACGCACCGTGGCACTTCTACCATCTGCATGTATACCTTACGCGTTCTTCTTATATATTTATATTTCTTATTTCATTGTTCTGGATTTATTTTATTTTATATGTCTGGTATGCTTTTTTGTTGGGAAGCTTACACATGAAAATAGTATATTATTTAAATAAGGCCTTGTACTAATTCCAGCCACTGTTAATGAATGGCCAATGAAGAACAGTATCAGTGAGTGTTTCAAAGTAAGATGAGAATGAAGTGCATACAGAAGCAGAACGCTTTGACTGAATCAGGTCTGGAATTCTTACTAAATGTGTTTTCTCTGTTTTAACAGTGGTGCACATCTGTTTGTCATAAAAATGCATTGTTAGCTTCCCACTTATACAAATGTTGATAAATGTCACAAAAGTCAGACTGGCAGTGCCGAATTCTAAAAATTGTCTAAAAACATGCACCTGTAAAAAAATGGGTTCCACATTTAATTGTGTCATTTTACTTGCTGTTTGGTTGTTGTTTATAGCAATGCAAATAAATATTGTAACAGACATGTTTATAATTTGTTATGAACACGGAATAACCTGCCCTGGAAACAGAACTGGAAAAACAAAACCATGGATTGAGTAACTTTATCATGTTGTAATTGAACATGCTGCACGTCATGTTCTATATAAAAAAACAAGAGAAGTGGGCAAAAATAGAAAACCTATTTCTGTTTGGTGTTTGTGTTGGAAATGTCGTCTGCATTTTCTACAAGAGAACATGTTTTGATTTGAATTCTTTCCATGAAAATGCTAGACTAGTTTACAGTCATATAGTAGACTACACATCATTTTCAAAATATTTAAATCCTCTCTTTCTAGGCATCACTTATGATCTATAATGAAGTAATATTTATATACCTAGCTAATATTTGCTTGATTATAAACGTACTACTATGGCCTGCATCACTACTGCCGTACCTATTCTATAATGATATTTATTGGTATCTTTATACAATAATTCAACCTTAAAATCACCTTTATGTAATGTAACATTTGTCATTATTCTATTATTCCCAAATCTAAACATAGTAAATATAGTATGCAGAATAAACATATGGGGATTATCGCCAAATGTGTTAACCATAATTTCCATTGTCTTATTTAAAGTATATTTCAGCTTTCTTTCAAATACTACTCTTATAAGGTATTAACTTCCCTGGATGTGATTAATGTTCAGTGACTTGGCAGATATATTCTCGTGTTACGTGAAAGGGCAAAAAATTGTAAGGGCTATTCTCTCTGATTTTCTTATATTTCCAAAATAAGTGCATGATTAACCTAATCCTACTTCTTATTTATATTGTTGTATTTTTGAATGCAATCACAAGAACAACATCTTAGTTGGCCAAGAATATCATATTACAAAATCAAAAACTCTCTCAGTTCTATGCATCAGTGTTAATTATCAGCTTAACTAAACCACATTTTGAAATTGAAGAGTTCATAGTGTTTGCAAATCAAAAGGAAAAAAAATGAAGATGAGAAAAAAGTAACCACATACCTCGGCGCAAGTAATTGCTTCACCCCCTTTTCTTATTTTTTGTATACAAGATGTTTTACAGTATCCGTCCTGCTTTTTTGCATCTCTACTTTAGTGAGTAAGAAAATCCCAAACTATTTTAAACTGTTTATTTTTTATTCTGACGCAGACTTTGGAATGCATGACTTAGAGCCAATCATTAAATTTGCCAGCAGAATATTATCCTATAACAATGTCTGACAGTAACTTAATATTTTGGGACTGAATTAATGTGCTACAGGGGTAGAGTGGCTCTGCAGACAATTTAAATGAATTTGGAGGTTCTGTCAGTGGTTTAGCTCCTGCTAAAAGACTGCTGAAAGTTCAGAACATCATGCATATCTGCATTACCTTGATACTGGAACCACCTTAGTTCAAGTCATTAAATTAAAGACATACTCTATGAGCTAACTGTGAATATTCAGCAAAACTTAATGTTTCATTGTAGAAAATTGGGGGTGGGGGTTCCCACCAATTGTTGTTTGTTGTTGGAAGTTTCATAATTGTTTTCTCACGATATTCATTATCTTGGTAATATGGTTTTAGGAAAAAAGATTTGACTGTCTTTACAGTTTTCAGCCATTAAATACATATATTCTTTGACTTTTCTTTTAAATGCTTTCCTACAAATATTTTGAATAGTGATTCCACCTCAAAACAAAGTATTGCCAATTATACAATAATAATCCTTTTAATATTTTTATCTTTTTTTGAAGAATAACTTATATGACCTCTCATCCCTCATGTGAAACATAGTAACATACTAATAGTCCCTGCCAACAAACATTACATACACATATCTAAAGCAAACCTTAGCACAGTATGTTATTTGAAGACTAAAAGATACAGAAAGCCTTTATAGAGCAGTTGTTTGCAGTACTGTAGAATACTTGCCAAAACTGCCACATCTAACTGTAGAGTTGAAGATATGTGGCATCTAATAAAAATAACATATATTAAATCTCAAGTTCTTAAATGTGAAATTTCTGAGTGCTCATTTAAAAATTACAAATACTACATCGAAATCAAAATGAAAGCAGAAATAACTAAGGACTAATTGTGTCGTAGCCTACGAGGTTTTTCCGAGGAGCGATTATTGCTAATTGGAAAGTTGGGTAGTAGTGGTGGCCCTAATGGTTGGGGGCACACACTTGTAATCAAAAGGTCACTGGTCCAAATCCCTGGCCAGCAAAGTACCACTTAGGTATCCTGAGCAACGTGCCACCCCCAAGCACTGCTCCCTGGGTGCTGAATTAGTGGCCCTCTGCGATGTGACATATAGGTTGAATGCAGTGGACACATTTCGCTGACAACTAATCACTTTCCCCTAATGTGGTCAAGGGATCAGTGTCTCAGAATCCATGGCCTCACAAATCCAAATGAGAGCCAACAGAGTAACCAGTGGACATCAGCAGATGATTGAAAGCAAATGATCCCACTCAAATCTAATTTCTCACATCTCTCTTTGTGTGTTGTTTCCCTTTTTATAGTTATTAGTGCACTACCTATGCAGAATTGCTTGAACGGCATGACTGTATCTAGAGAAGATTCAGTTTGACCCAAAAGGCTTACCTCACAAAGGTACCGTATGTACCTTTTAATCATTCAAGATCCCTTGCTCTGGACAAATAGATTGAAGAAAGTGTACCTGAATAGGTACCTCTTAATAAATGCAAAATAAAGTGTGATTTTAAAGTAGTAATAACCAGTAATAAAACACTATTATACAGAACTACAAATGGTAAGCATGATTGATTTTTGAATCAAATCACATAAGAGGGGAAATTATTGGAAGACTGTGCTGCTTGCTTGCCTTGGCCCCCTATGATGTAATGTTTACTCAAAAAATAGAGTGCAAGAACCAAATACAGAAATAAGTGCACAATTAAAAACAGATTTCTCTCATGTTTACCCCAGGAAACTGGGGCATCTTTTCATGAACTGGTTCACAACAGAGGTAAGCTTTTGTCTTTGCTGAGCTCTCATGAGAAAAACATAAATACACCCCAGAGATCCTAAACATGAAAGGATGAGCCACTGTACATAGCTGACAAAAGCTAGCCATTCGCCAAGCTACATAAAAGAAAGATTTCTGGAATTATTGAATTGAATTTCAAACATTTGTTTCTAATTAGCTCTGGCTCCTGGGATCAGCCCAGAAGATACGTTCCTTCTGAACATTTCAACTTCTATAAACAACCAATCATTTTGTTACTAAGCTGATGGGTTTCAGGCACAGGACTCTGCAACCCTGCCAAAAAGTCTACATGGTTTTAGTGTTACCCTTTTGACTAACAATCTTATTTTGAATATTCATTTACATCACACAACAAAAATGCTGAAGTAAACCCCCATGCCAAAAAAATCAAAATACAGCGGGTCATTCTGATATCTTAAAAGGCTGCTCCATGCTTGTTATTCCAGTTAATAGTAATTTTAGAATAGTACAGAAATGTTTCCATTGTGATATGCTTTCAATAATCCAAGTTCAGTAACGGTAAAATGCTCCACAAATCTATTTCACATATAATACAGGTGGGGGGGGGGACAGTGACAAATTGTCACTCTGTGGGCTGTTTGAATATCATTGGCTAGCTAGAAGTCACCAAATCTGTTCTTCAGTTACTTTTTTTTTTGCTTAAGGGACTCTAAAATCTTGGCTGAAGGCTATCGTCATAAACACCTCCCACAAGTGTCTTGAACATTTGCTTTTGGCTAAAAAATCTAAGAACTAGAAGGACAAGCAACATGAGTAATACCAATTGGTAACAAGTTCATAAATGTCCGACAAATGTTCAACTGTAATCCTGGACTATACTTTTCAGAGAAAACAGAGAATGCTCCATTAAATGTTATGGATTACATGGTATGATATGCTATGATACCATGCTGCTTTAATTTGGCCTTCAAACAAAAATAATGGAGTCAGGTGGTTCCAGAAAAAAAGCACCTTTATGGCATTACTGGAATAGCGGGATCCTTTTTTGTTTGGTCAGTCGTGAGTAGAGTTCCTTGGACTATTGCCACATATGGACAGACCCATTAATCAAGACCATGCTGGAAAACTACTAATCAGAAACTGTTCCCCAATATGCTTGGGATTACATATATTGTCGGACTCGTGAGTAGATGCACTGGATAATGTTATGCAACAATTTCACTGGTACGCTATGCGCACGGTTAGTTTTTAATACAAAAACCAGAGCTGTTGTTTCTTTTTACCTTCCACATTAATTCATTGGGGAATATATTTACATGCACTATTGTCAAAGTGCAAAGATTGTTTCGCCCAGTGTAAGGGCCAGCCCGACCCTCCAAGACAACTAAGCGGCATGCTGTGGGGGTGCTGCAAAAAGACGTAAAGGTAGCAGCTTCTCAGCGTCATGACGTATAGGCGCGAACCAGGGAAATAGGAGCAAGACACGAGGAATCAGGTGAATGTGGGGTTTACTTAGGGTAAAGACAGGCAGGAACAAATAATGACTTTCACAACGTTACAACATTAATAACCGGTCTCCAGAAACATACTCTAAGGTGGATTTAAATACACAACAGCGAGTAACAAGACTAGAAACAGCTGAAGACATTGGGATTCCACATGAGGTAGCGAGGGGGGTGTGGCTCACTGGAGGATTGGCACGAGCAAGGCCAAACACTCAGGCAGATATTTTGATTTATTCAGAAGATGACACGTCAACACTGTTTCCACTAATTGATCAATAAATTAGATAATAGCAATCCAAACAAACACAAACAAATAAATAAGGAAATTGAATTAACATAAGAACGTTAAACAAAATATAGAACAATCAGAAATTCCAGAAATGGGACCAAAATAGAGAAAAAACACACATAGACTTAGGTAAAAACATCTGACCCCTGCCCATTAACCAGGCAAAAAAAAAAAACAGAACTGAGACCCCCTTTTATAATCCCACCCTCTTTTAGGTCAGAGCTACCAACAATTAAAGAAACAAAAGACAATTTTCCCAACATGAAAAGATACATAACTAAGCATGGAACAATATGTGGAATTTATGTATTATTACATAAAACCAGAACATACCGCCCCTTTCTGTGGGGGGTTTGGCTCCACCGCAATGCAGCAGAGCAGATCCATCCTGACATCTGCCCCACAGTTTTGGCTGCTGGAAGACCCACGTTTGTTCAGCAAACAAAGGAACCCAAGGAAACACCAAATTTAACTAGACAAAGCAAGGTTAAACTAAACCAGTGGTACTATGCTGAAATACATAATGAAACTAACAACATCAATTAAAGCATAGATATAATTCAAACTAAATTACAACACTCTATCCAAGTACTTCCCTCATGACATCATGCTTTTGGGCCATTATGTACCTTTAGGACGGGGAAGCACTGAATTGCTTATCCACACCTAGGCTTTGAGATTAACCCCCATCCCAGGTTTGTGTCAATCATTCTCATCAATTCACTCGTACTGATCATAATAGTGAACTGAAGCTATTTAGACTCAAAATATCAAGTTATTGTGTTAATGCTGGCATGTGACAAGAATACTACAGTACCAAGGAGAAGTGCTGAAGTGGAAAAGCATTAAGCGGTACGGTACCTGTACCAACTTTACATCTGAGGCTTGTACTTTATTTTGCATCTTGCATATTTAGCAGCTGCTTTTATCCAAAGCAAAGCAATGTACATTATTGAGAGAAAACAAAGTTAAGCAGCCCCCAGAGCAATTGGGGGCTGAGGCAAGGATTTGAATCAGTGAACTTCTGATCACAAGCATAGGACCCTAGCTCTCTCGCCATCTTCCATAAATCTGTGCATTTTCTCACAATTTGTCCTTGTCATGGTTGGGGGGAGGAGGCTTAAGCCTATCAGAGGCAACACAAGACACAAGGCTGCAGACATCTACTTCTTCCTCTGTCAAAGCATGAAGTGCAAAACCTTACCATTTAAGATGAAAAGAATAGAGTTTATCAAGATAACCTTTATATAACTAGATTGTGTCATTGTATACCACTAAGTTGTGCCATTGTATCGTCTACAGTGGTGCAAATAATATATTAAGAAATTCTGATATAAAGTGCTAAGAGTAGGGAAAGTGCTTTTCACTCCTAGCTGACAAGGTAGCATACACTATTTACATTCACATCTCTGTGTTTGCAGACTGAGAAATAATTTCCTGACTTTATCTCCCTGTGTTATATTTATAAGCAATGTTAAGTCAGGGGATGTGAGTGACCTCTAGAAATCCAAAACAGGTAATTAGATTTGGTGGGAACTTCAATGGCCACTTATAGCATCAGGCACCAGAAGACATCTTGTACAATTCATAATATTTAGTATATCGACCAATTAGAGGAGTCCTCTTCTGTCCTTTTTAAGGGTTTCACATGTTGCAGGAGCTAAGTACAATGTTCAACACTTAATGAATCCTTTCATAAGAGGCAAAACTGATGTGTTTCTCATCTGTGAGGTAGAATAGAAGGGGACTCCATTACCAGTACATCTAAATACATGTCTGAATTGATATAGTTATGACAAGCAATCTAGTATGTACGCATCAAAGAGTATATGTCATGAGCAACATTCCCACAGATTGCATCCATAGAATGATCAGACTACACTGGGAAGTCATACAATAAACTGCAGACTGCAGCTACAGTATCGGAAAGACAGATTCCAAATGGCAATGTTTTCAGCCTTTTGAAGAGTGGCTCAGTAATAAAGTGGGGAAATGCTAGGTCTAAATTAATGCAAAAGTACCAATTTCAGTATCTGAACCAAAAAAGGTCTTGTGGCAAGAAGGTTACCACAGACCAATCGAGTCCAGATGGAGGGGACAGTTTAGTGAAAAACGGCACTCTTTGCGGGATCCACAACAAAAGATCAGGTTAGGTTAGAGTTATTGCAAGATATGCTGCTGGAGTTGCCAGAAAAAACCTACCAGACTCAATGCATAAGGAATCCAGCAGGTAGACTTCTCTGTGGGATGCTAAAGCCAGGCATTCTACTGGAGCCCAGAAACCTGTTAACCACACACAGATGTCATAATAAAGCTCTCTGTTTTATAGTCCATCTCAACAAGAAAGTTATAAATATGCAAACAACAGTTTGGGAACAGTTCAGCCACGTCTTCAAGTCCTGGCTGTTAAATCTGCACGAGGAATGTATCAGAGAGACATAAAAATAATTATTATTAAACCTTTACTGGAAATCAATGGATTACAAATGAGGTGATCATTACCTTCATCATGTTGTCCGGTGCAGTATCATATTTCACTGAGGCAAAAAAAAATCAGTATTTAATTGCTGCTGCTGCAAGGTGACAGCAATACTCAATGCCCCAACACCGCTTTAAAACAGATCATGATTCATTCTTGTCATTAAGTATAAGTAAATCTTTTTCAGTGAAGAATAATTTTCAGATTGAATGTTTATGGTTTGTGTATACTTATTATGTTGAAATGTTTACATACATGTGGTCAGACAAAAGGAAATTGCAAAATATTCAGATTTTCATTAAACATTTCGGTAACACTTTACTAAAAGCAGTCATTATAATGCATTATACATACATTGGTAATGCATTATAATGCATTATCAAGGTATATATAATGCATAATAATGGCTTCTTTAAGTAAAGTGTTACCAACATTTTTAATATGGAGGAAAAGCTGGTATTTGATATTTCAGTATCTTTTAAAGACACTTCCACTGCCATTGATGTAATTTTTTTTTGTGCTATTTTCTGTACTAGATGTGGCACATAATTTTAACAATTGAACTAAAAGTAAACTGTAGGTACAAGCTATATAAACATATTATTTATTTAAAAACATATGATCAACAGAGGAATAAGGCAAATATTTTTCTTTTAACTTTTTCCGGGGTGTCCAAACAGTATGCACCGGTGACTTTAATATGATGAAGCAGTGTGAAGTACATGACTCCCAAGCCAATGTAAACAGCATGGTGTTGTTTTAAATCCAATTGGATGTCTAACAGCATCTAGGGGTTGTATAAGTGAGGACAGAATAAAGCTTGCTTAGAAAACCAGACTGCCACAGTTTCACACTGAGCACCAACATTATCTACTGTGCTGCATTTAAACATGACCTTACCAATGGTAAGCATTATATTATGATAAGTAAGGAATGTGTGGCTATATGCATCCAGCAGAATTTCCAACAACCTTAGCAGCACATCTGACAAGTAATGCAACTGAGGATTCAAGAAAACAAAGTCATGAAGGAAAGCATTTTTGGTCTCAAAACAATGCTTAAAAGTGAGGCGTGAAGGGAACATTCAGTAGTGACACATTATAAGCACTGCATTTTCCATTTCAGCCACAGATAGGAGACTTTTGTAAAAGCAGCGTCACAGTGTTTTTTGGTTACTGTTTTTACAGTGGCAGTGACAGTAAGCATGACACTACCCAACTAAGTTGCAGAAGGAGAGGGTGAAGGAAAAAATCAATCACTTTGCATAAACTGTAAACACGCAAATGACACACAGCAATATAAAATGGAAAATTTAAATAAACAAAAGTGTGCCTCTTTGGAGGCATCATTGTTATAATAGTGCAAAGAAATGGCATTTAAGTAATCATTAAGAGCCATAATTCAGGGCCAGTGTATTTTAAATAAACATTATACTTGTGCAGGCATATACAAATCCAAAATTTACTTTATCCAGATTACAGAAATCTTTGGGGCAAAGGACAGTCGCAGATTTTGCCCTCCTCAGTCACTGCACATGGGTATTGTAAAAAAAAGGAAAAACTTTTGGGGTAAAAATTATATATTTATATATATATATATATATATACACACAGACTCACACACACACACAGGTTTCTAATTATATCTCTGTGGGGACTCTACATTAATTTCTATGATGGAAATTTTAATCCCAACATGACGAATTTAACCCCTACCAAGCCCTAAACTTAAGCATAAGTAACCAAACAAAATACCAGACATTTGCCATTTTTATTTTCACAGATCGTTGTGGGGACCTGAAAAACAGTTATTGCAACTTCAAAATAACAGCTTTTCTTTGGTCCCCACAATGTACTATAAACATTACACACACACACTAGTATGAAACATGAAATGAACACTACACATTTACCTTTTGTATTCTAGTGGGTTGCAGTTATACTTGTTCTTGTAATAATACATAAAACATATAAACGTTAATGAATGAACATGCACTACTTGATTATTTTATAGTTTGTTATTTTTGCATGCTTGACACATCTACATGAGTGTCATCATTTGTTTATGAGCTACACATAGTGTAAATGAGAAAATGATGTTTTATTATTAATCCATATAAAAATAGAGCAGCTACATCAACACTAGACCTTTTTGTCTAGGTAAATCTTTGGAACAATTTTCGGTGCATAGTCCTAAAATCAATGGAGCGGCGTTTTGAAGAATTCAAAATTTTGCTATTCAACAATGACAACAGCTCTTGACTAAAATGGTTACTGGACATGATAAAGTGAGAGAGAGAGAGAGAAGCAGAGGGGGGGTAGACAGAGAGAGAGAAAAGACACTGTCACTGAAGAAAAGAAAGGCATTGGCGATGCGATGTTAAGGGTTGTGCATGTAAGTCTCTGTTCCTCCCCTAGTTTAGCCTTATATTATTTCAATCACAAAATAGTTAAAACTGCATTGCTGGCTTAGATCACCTAGATTGATTTCTTTGTTATAGATCCAGAATTGATTTATAAAGCCTGTAGATGGTCTGCTTCCAAGAACATTCTTCCTACTGACCTCATGAACAAATTCCAGAGTCTAACTGAACTTTAATCGTGGTTGATTATAGAGTAATTAGAGTTATATATTTAACAGAGAAAAACTATTTTAAGCCATGTGACGTTTGCATTGCTGATGTTACTGTGCGTTTTAGCCAGTTTAGTTTATGTGCCACAGGTAAGGTGTCATAAAGAACCTTGCAGCCTTCTGTCATGGCAGAATTTGGAACCATGGCTCAGATACATGAAAATAACAGTGTCAATGTGAAATATTATGCTAATTATTGGTATTGCCAAAAAAAATCAGAATTTATTTAAAATAAAATACACAATCAAGATAATCTCAATAGATTTTTGTTTTTGATTGCAGAATATGTAAATGTGACTTTATTTACATGTTTTCAGCGTAATTGATTTGATGTTTAATGCGAGAGCAGGTTTTTGAAAACAAAATCCAAATTTAAACACCTTTTCCATTACTAGCATGTACATAAACATTAGAACATAAGAAATTTACAAAGGAGAGGAGGCCATTCGGCCCATCAAGCTCATTTGGGGAGAACTTAACTAATATCTTAGAGTTGTTAAAATCTTATCTAGCTCAGATTTAAAGGAACCCAGGGTTTTAGCTTGCGCTACACTAACAGGAAGACGACTACACGAAGTGTAAAGAAGTGCTTCCTCAGATTCATTTTAAAATATTCTCCCGCTAATTTCCATTTATGGCCACGAGTTCTAGTATTTAAACTAATTTGGCTGAACAGCACTCCAACCTGTTAGAATCTTATATACCTGGATCATGTCCCCCCTTAGTTTCCTTTGCGCGAGGCTAAACAGATTCAGCTCAGCTAACCTCTCCTCATAAGACATTCCTCTAAGACCAGGAATCATTCTCGTAGCCCTACTGTACATTACACCCTTTCCAAGGCAGCAATGTCCTTTTTAAGGTATGGTGACCAAACCTGCACACAATATTCTAGATGGGGTCTTACCAAAGAATTATATAATTGTACCATAAATTAAGAACAATAGTGGTCCTAAACTTGAACCCTGCGGTACACCACTATGAACACAGGCCCACTGTGACATTGTGCCTCTAATAACTACTTGCAGCTTCCCGTCTGTTAACCAGTTTTCGATCCAAGCTGCTACAGTTCCTAAAATCCCTGCAGCTTTGAGCTTAAGCACCAGGCCGTTTGTGGGAGACAACATCAAAGGCCTTCTGGAAATCTAAATACATCTCATCGTAGGCCTTTTTCTGATCAACTTCTCTAGTAGCTTCCTCAAAGAACTCAAGTAGATTAGATAAACAGGACCTACCTCTCCTAAATCCATGATGGCGATCCTTCAGAATGTTATTAGAATCCAGGTAATCTATCATTTTCACTTGGGTTATAGCTTCCATAATTTTTCCAGTAATCCCCTTTTTTGAACATGGGCATTATATTAGCACGCTTCCAATCAGAAAGTACCACACTAACAGATAACGATTTCTGGAATATTAAAGTTAAAGGTTAGCTAATAATATCCCTCATCTCTTTTAAAACTATAGGTAAGATTTCATCAGGGCCCTGTGATTTATTTATTTTGAGTTTAGCTAGGCTTAGTACTACATCAGCCTCAGTTATACATATATTGGTCATAGACGACACTGTATTCGTACTAAATGGTGGTAAGCTACTCATGTTCTCTACTGTGAACAGCTGTGTAAAATTATAATTAAACTCATTTATTATATCAATTTCATTTTCAATTATAAGGCCCTTACTATCTTGCAAATTAGTGATTTCAGCTTTTAGAGCTGTTTTGGAGTTAAAATATTGGAAGAAACTTTTATTGT
>JABFEB020000092.1:18130703-18164090 GCA_019775895.2 Stomatorhinus ivindoensis
CCCCCCCCCCCCACACGAGAAGATATGAGCGAGCTCACAGACAGCTGCGTGGAAGAAGCTGTTTCTTTTTATAACTCATAAATTAGTTTTATCGAACATCATAGTATTAGATGAAACTTTATGCGGCTACTTGTCAGATATAGAAGAGCTTTCTCAAGGATTTCGTATCTCATTATAATGAGATAATACACTATAAAATTAGGAAAATAAAAATATAAAAATGATACGATACAACATCTAGCAACAATCACTAAGACAACCATTAATTTTTAATGATGAAGCCAGAGATTGCTAACAGTGAGTTACTTTAGACCTGTGGATGGTTTAAAAAGGTGCAGTTTAAAGCAAGCCCACAAAAATGCCAATTTCAGCGAAGTTCCAGTGAAGAATGGAACAGGAAAAGCAAAAAAAAATCTTCAGTGGACTGGCCCAGTCAATCGATTTCAAAGATGAGGCAAAAATAAAAAGGAAAGGATGCAACATTGAAGAACCTGATGTTATGCTCCGATTACCCTACACCAGTCATTATACAAAGAATGTTTGCCAGATATTTTTGCAAAGTTTTTCCACACTAGCAGTCAATGTTTTAATTGTCTCAGCGGTGATAATGAGAGAATTTCCAGACACTATGCACAAAATATGCTTGAAAAATCTATTTTGTGATTGCTGATTTTAAAACCATTTAAATTAACACAGGAGCCTCTTCTTCTCTCAGGAGCGTTTAACTGCATTATTTGTGCCTTATGTGGGTGACGTGTTGATGCAACAGTTTGGATTGATGATCAAATTAACTTAAATTGCATATGTGTAAGTGTCTCAAGCATATGCATGTGAAAATACCTACCAGCTCTAGTCTATTCACAATTTTATCCCCCTCTTAAACTCATGCACGTTCTTCACAGCTGCTAGGAAAAACAACAGAAGTCATTTCACCACATTTTCATGCGATTCCATGTGATTTTATGATATTACTTGCTTCATTTATGATGAAATACTAGAAAAGAATTTTGTTACTGATCACTGTCATTAATAAATGAAAGTTTCATTTCTGCAGTAAAGTTGATTTTCTTTTCATTGATTACTTGGCTGGGTAACAGCAATATTTCTAAAGGCACATTACTCTTCATTTGTTTGATGTTCCATTGGTCGGCAACTGGTATATTCTGGGAAAGTAATTCTTTCTGTGAGTGGTAGTTATAATTTAAGCATATTTAATGAGGAGTGGGATTTGAATTCTAATACCACAGCTGTCATTGAGAAGAGGAATCAAGTAGAATTCCAGTTATTTCTAGAAAAATAAAATGGTTCGTGACTGGAGGATTTTTTTTCTAAGACAACCTTTTCCCCATGCTACAGTGAATGTGAAAGGTGAAAAAAAATTGACTGCATTATTCCAGGTCATCTCCTATTCAATATTAAAGGTTACTTATTACATGCTGGTTCTATGCATCTTGCCCTTTATAATGCTTTCAGTTCCACTGCCATGTAACAATGGATGCATTGACTCCAATGATGCCCATAAATGAAAGGCTAGAGGTGCTTTTATTGGCAGAAAACCCAGTTTTTGTATGCTAATTTGATTTCATTTTATGATGTTCAAGAGAAGAATGTTTTTTTATGCCATTCTCAAATTGAGAAGTGTACACTCTAGTCTGCTTGTAATTTCTACACTTTTCGAACCATAACATTAGGTGGCAGTGGTACACCTTCGGTGGCTGGTGAACAATCACAAATGAGAAAGAGGAATAGAGCTTTTAGGCTGAAACATTACAGTTTATAAGAAGGTTATAAGAAGGTTTATAAGAAAGTGTTTGCCTTTTTGCTTTTGCGTTTCATTGCCCACTCATAGGAACTGCGTCGCTTCTAAATTTCAGAATAGCAAAATATCTTGTAGAATAAATCTGTCCTAGGGTCTGCTTTGGATTTCATTTTTAAATATTTTGCTGTTCTTAGCAGGCCTAAAGTTTGAAAAGTATGTTTGCCACATAAGTCATTACATAATATGTAAGGATTATGGCACAGCTTATACATTTTTATAGACGCGTATGTCTGTGGAGGTGAAGAACAACTTCGATGCAAAGCAGAGGGGTTTAACAGCCTATAATGCTCAGCTTGTCATGCATTAACCTGCTCATACCACCTTTATCGCATGTATCTGGCTTACATGTATCTGAAGACATTATTTTTACATTTACAAACCAAAAATGTATTTATTAATAGAACTAGCACTTGGGCTTGGGTCATAGTGATGGTATTGCCGCATGCTGCTGCATTAACGTTCAGTGAAACTGTATCTTCTCAGCTACCAGGGAACGTTCCCAGAACTTTACCAAAAGTTATGTGAAGGTCTTCTCAAGGTTAGCAGAAAATGTTCTTATAGTATCATTAACGGAATTTAAAAAAAAGTTTTATACTGTAACAAAGGATCTGTTAATGTCAGCAAGATAAAATTATTACCAGAACATACTGTTTAACTCAAACGCTATTGCTGAAAAACAACATTTTACAATAAAATACTATTTTATAAAATTGCTTTAAGTGTGTACTACAAACACAGCATCCGACCCTGAACCCATCACCTTTGCCATGCAAAAGCCTGCATTACCTACTGCTCTACCATGTATATGTTTTGGTTATGAAAAAATGAATGAATGAATGAATGAATGAAAGTTGCATTTATATATATATAGCGCTTTTCAAGACAAGCACTTTATAGAACCAACGGGGAGCCACTTCAACCACCACCACTGTGTAGTCCCCACCTGGATGTGCAGCCATTCTGTAAAAACATGCTCTCCACGCGGTAGCTAAGGGGCAAGAGAGAATTCGCTAATTAGATATAGGCGCTGATTAGGAGGCCAGATCTGATAAGGTTACAGTGGGCAATTTTAGTCAGGACACTGGGTTACCACCCCTAATCTTATATATGACCCAAGCAACTGTCAATGCACTTAAAAGTCTGCTGCTAAGAAGACAAACCAGTTGTTCTGGAGAAATAGCTTACTGCTAAGCAGAAAGGCCAGACTTTATGTTCAGACGTTTGTAAGCCAAATGTGTAGTAACCGTGGTATAAGAAGGAAAACGCACACTGATGCAAATACAAATTTAAATATACGGACTATATTTAGACATTGTTTTATTAATTTGGCTTTATGTATCTCCTGGTACTCAGCTGCATTATAGGTAAAACCCGACTCATTTAGTGTTAGACGATTATTAAACCCGATCTTGCTTACCATTTATTTTATTTTTTTATCATAACCGTAAAGTATAACTGCACTAGAAGTGCAAAACATCAATAAATAGTTTTGGTATGTAATCACAAAGGCTTTGCAGTTTTACACTGAATACTATATTCTGTGGACAGTAAGATAATAAAGGCGAATAATTACTTTATGGTGCAATAACACTTGCGAAAACGTACAATTATTATAATCACTAGGGACGGCCAACATAATTCGTTTCCAAGACGTGAGGGTATGATTTGTTTCGAAGAAGTTGTACAACTTGTAAGTAATGAGTTACCAAGCGATGTCGCCAAGCAAACACATGCGGAAATAAGAAGAGAGCGGCGCCGAGAGTTTTCTTTCCCTATAGCAACATCATGCTCATTAATGCAAACATTCAGTTACTATGGGAGCGTTTAACGGGGAACTTAAACCCAGGTCAGCGCGCGACGCTGCGACACTTGCGCGTGGGACAACGGGTGAAAGTAAAATGGGGGACACGCCAGCGACTGATAAAAGATTAGAGTTCCTGGAGGAATATGTGATAAAGACCATGAAGTTAAAAGCAGAGCGATGGCAGAAATGCATCGCGGCAGAGGAGCATAAAAAAGTCATACAAGACTTTTTGGACAGGCCTGATCAGGTCACTCTTGTGTTGTCTTTGAATGCGGCGGGGCACTTGCTGCCGTCATCTGAATTTCCTGCGACTTCTCGGAACAAATCTGTATACTTTGTGAAGCGGGGCAAAGATGTTCTTAATGCCGATTCTATTAAAAGTAATTTATCATATGGAGATTTATCTCACTCCCCTTTGGACCAGTTTTCCGCACTTGTAGAAGAGGTAAGACTAAATCAATTTGCATTATGCATTGTAAGACCCTGTGTAACTAACAGTTAAATTGATGAGTGTGCAAAATGTCTGTGAATTTCAGTGATTTGAGTGTGGAGTGTCATCCAATAGTACCAAGGTGTATAAATGTTAATTTTCAACAAAAGGAACCAAGATTCTTTTGTCCAACATAAATTGATTCTGCTAGAATAACTATTAATGGTTGGTTTCTTTGTCCACATAGTGCTGCCTAACATTAATTATTATAGCCCTTTAAGGGGATAAGTGGTAATAAATGAGCAGCCTTAATAATGTATTACCAGTAAACAGCATATAATGACATCAGGTCACTTCATTCTGAGTATTGTGGTGCATTATTAATAAACTGCTTTATTTATTGAAAATGTGTTAAGGACCCACTTTATTTGTTATGCTACTTAGGTAGTGGTGCCAGTCCTGTCCAATAACCGGAACCATTTTGAGTGGCCTCATGTTGTGACTCAGGATGTGAAGAGGCACGTTCACACTCTCAAGACCAATGTGTTTGTGTTGGCGGGACAAGTCAGGGGCAAGACTCTTCTCTCACTACCTGCAGGTTCAGGAAGAGTGGAACAAGCAGCCCTGGAGTGGGAAGAGAGGTATAAAGCATTGCATTATACTGAGCTTCTGAGGTGCAATTTTCTACCCTTTAGATCTGTGAGGTTACTGAGCAGAGCACCACGAGGTTGCATGATCGCTCAGTGGGTAGCCTCCAGGATTAGCGGTTTGGATCCCGCCTCTGGGGTGTATGTGCAATTTGTGTGTTCTCTCTATGTTGTGTGGGCTTCCTTCCCCAGCCCAAAGATACCATGGCATGTTTAAATTGCCTGTAGTATACTGTTGTGTATGTGAATGTGACCTATGATGGACTGACATCCTGTTAAGGGTATGCCAGGGCTTGTCCCCTAAGCTACCTGGGATGGGCTCCAAGCTCACCTTTGACCCTGACCTGCAGAAACAGATAGAAGATGGATAGAGTAGGGCACCACACTCTGAAATCTCAGTGTTTTTATGGTTAATTGCACAGCGGGGACCTTCTGGACAAAAGCATCATCCATTCAATTGAGTCTGTGGTGATTGAATGGATTCATCAAATTCGTGGTGTCCTGAAGAAGGTCTCCTCAGAGTCACTCCTCGAAGGCAAGGATCCAACTCCTCACGCGGAACTGCTCTTCTGGAGGAATCGGTCAGTGTAGTGAAAGTCCTTGATATGTGGAATATTTCATCTAATGGCCCTTTCTTTTGTTTTTCCTGCCCTCTTAATCCATTGGTATGTCACTTTACTAATAAGTAAGGATTTATTCTCTCAAAAATTGTGAATATTCTTACTTTAAGCCCCCTAGTTGCTATTAAGTAATATGAGTAATATATTACCAATTGTAATGTAACAAATCACAGTGTGAACAAATTTCCATTTAATGACACTCAGGTCGAACGGGCCTTTTATGCCCCGTGTGTAATCTCTTTTTTATTATTAAAAAAAGCATATGGTTAGAATGTGGGAACGATATGTGTCCCAGTGCTCTCATCATCAGAACTGTCTGTCACATTAATTAGATTTCTTTGCTGCAAAGATTAGCATAACGTCGTAGCCGCAGTTCAAAAGGTTAGCACTCGTTTTACAGTAACTTGGAGTCTTCTATGGTATTTTGGTCATAGAACAAAACAACAAACATCTTGTGCTTTCATTGATAGTGGACTCTGACTAGTTTTATTGATTTGCTGTTGTATTTTTTTTTCTTTTAGATTTGCTGACCTAGAATGCATTTACGGCCAACTGAAGTCAACAAAAGTTACCAAAATGGCAGAATTGCTTGAGAGGATGGAGAGCAGCTACTTCCCCGCTTTTCAAAATATGCTGCAAGATGTTACATCAGGTGAGCTGCTCTCAGTGCAAGGTTTTCAGGCTAGGCTGTCAATCTAGATTAGGAATGTTCAGATTATTACTGAAATAGATCAGATCATTTTTCTTCTTAAGGTGGTAACAGTTGGACCCCTTCAGTGGTTTAAGCTGCCACACCGTTGTTCTTTGACCCAAACTTCATTGAACTTAATGCTCTGCTATCTATATATAATAATTTAGCTTTTAATAAGTATTTAATTAGAAATTTTAGTGCCACTTTTTTTTTATCAGAACGGCATCACTTGGAGATAAGCAGTAAAAGTCTAATCTAGTTTCTTTGTGTTTAAAGCTTTGGAAGAAGCCAGGAACATCAACATTCACCTGAAACCGCTTCAGCAGATCTTCCAGGATATGGAGAGCAGAGAGTTCAATGAGATGAAGTGTCAGATTGCACCTCTGATGCATACAGTCTGCTTACTGTGGGCGCATTCCAAATACTACAACGTCCCTGTCAGAATCATCGTTCTGCTGCAGGAGATCTGCAATCTCCTCATACAGCAGGTAAAGTATACATGCATCATGCAGTTCGTCAGAGTCTTGGCTGTCCAAGGATAGGTAAAGTTTTTTGTATTTTCAAATCGTATTTTCATACCTCTTCTGAAGAGCTGCATAATTAATATCGCAGCCATGGTCTTAACCTTTCTAAATTGGTCATTCTTTATAATTAAGAGGTAAGATGGGTTTTGGTTTGGGCAATTTGAGCAGACCTTGCCCTTAATTTATAGTTATTAATTCAAGAGCTTCCTCATTCACAGTATTTTTATTTACTTAGTTTTTAATTTATGCATGTTTTGCCACCAACAAAGATTGTGTTTTTTAACATTAAAAGGAAGCTTATTTCAGTGCCTGACACTGAGAGCTTGTTTTCATCAAGCAATGTGCTGTTTTATTTTTAGGTGGGCTGTAAGTCAGATATCACTGTTTAATATTTTCTGTAACTGAAACTTTTTAGATTTGCATTTTACATTATTTTTATGTTGGATGCATTTTTTTGAATAATCAGTGTAAATGAAATTTGATAGGCTCAGGCCTATTTGAATGCCGAGGATTTGCTAAAAGGAGAGACAGATGAGAGCCTGACCAAGGTGCGGGAGACCCTAGATATCCTATATCACTTCCGGCAAAGCTATGATGAGAGACGGGCCAGTCTAAGTCAACACCAGGAGGACAGCCAGCAGCAGAGGTCATGGGACTTCTCCCCCACCGTGGTCTTCACTAAAATGGACTGGTTCATCGGGAGGTTGCAGACTATCGAGGCAAGCCTAATAATCTGTAATGGGTATCATAATGGGTGTTTATGGATGTTTAATTGGTCAGCACAGATAATTACACAATTTATCTCTGTATCGTTTCTTTCTTAAATTAATTTTATACTTGTTAACGGAGTTTTCAAGTCTGATATTTAAATTTTTTTTAACATTTATATTTTTGAATTTAATGCAGCTATTTTTTATTATTTATTTAAAACAAATGTTTGGGTGTCATTTTAGTGACATTACTATTATGTAATCTATGCATCATAACTATCCCTCTGATTATTCCATGTTACATTATAGGGTTTTCTGCTGATGGCCCTGGACCTGATGAAGCTGGAGAAGATTGAGTTTGGAGGGACACGTGGAAAGTTGCTGAGTCAGCAGGTCCTTCACATATATGAGGAGTTCTTGGAGAAGTACAAAGTGTTCACGGAGAAGCCCTATGATTCTCTCAATGCTGCTAACTTGGTATTTGCAATGATTCATTCTTCTGTTTTGCACTTTGTATCTTTGTCTGCAAAAAGAAAAACAAGAAATTGCATTTAAAATCCTGCTGCTGTATTAATTCAGCAAGTGTCTGTTTTGTGGGCCTTGTAGAATTTTGAAGCAGATGTTCACGAATTTAGCAACAAAGTTGAAGACATGGATCGACGACTGAGTTCAGTCTTTTGCCAGGCTTTTGATGACGCACCAAGCTTGGAGCATGCCTTCAAGGTAAGCATAACGTTACCGCAGCAACAGATTGATCTCACGTACAAAGACACACACTGGGTTTAGGTGCTGTTTTTTGATAGGGAACTGTAAAATGGATTGCTGTGAAAGCACAGTGCTAATCCTTTAATCTTATATATTACACTGAAACCTCATACTAATAAAAGACGTGTGTTGAGGTCTATACAGGTGATATATACCTGATTTGGGATCCAACTGACATAACACTCAGCTCCCCAGGGCTGGTTAGACGCATTGCTGTGCATTTTCTCCATAGGTTATAGATATGTTTGGCAGCCTTCTTGTGCGACCCTTGATTAGCGCTGGCATTCAAGATAGATACCTTCAACTAGTCAGGATGTTCGACTTAGAACTGGACAACTGTAAAGTGCTGTACAACAAGCATATACAAAGGGAAGAAGAGCTTGGTGAGAACATTTTAATATTATATAACTAAACAATAAATATAGTATAGTATAAATACTTGAGCTTTATGTTGTGTTTGTACATTTTTATTATTTGCATGTACAACTTATCCTACTCAGGTTACACCCCGGTCCATAAGAACATGCCTGCTGTCGCTGGCGGACTGAGGTGGGCGCAGCAATTGCAGGAACGCATTCAGATATCTTATGGAAAGTTGCGGCAAATTGCACACCCGTAAGTTTGACCTCTTTATATAAATTTTTTTTCCCAAAAGCTCTGATTTGAATACATATACAATTCTGGAAAAAAATGAAGAGACCACTCTATATTTTATAAAAAATCTGCATTTTAAAATCTTGGTTTAATCGTGGTTCTGCTGGCAGAGGGCTACACTGAGCCGCAGGTTGATTCCAGGTTCAAAATTTCTAAGGCAGTACACAAAAATAAGGTGAAGCAGGAGACACTGCAGTAGGACCATAAACTAGAAAACAGGAAATGACCTTCTAATGCCAGAGATGACCATCAAATTACCTTCAAAAGACATGGGAAACATTAAGTGCGGGTGTGAAGTGCTCTGCTAGGACAGTTCATATCAGGCTCCTAGAAGCAGGAATGAAGTGCCATAAAGCAAGGAAGAAGCCCTTCATCAATGAGAAACAGGGAAGAACCAGGGTGCAGTTAAAGGTATATATCATTCACAGACACACACCCATGAACTGGGAAATTAGCATAACAAAAAAATTGCAGTGGTCTCTTTATTGTTTCCAGAGCTGTATGTTATTTTTTTGTGTTTGACAGTGAGCTAACCGTTTACTAAACTGTTCCTGGCAAGTTATAAACGTCTCACAATTACTCTCTTTAAACAGGTGCATTGAGTCTGCTGAAGCGAAGTTAACTGTCCAGAAATATGAAGAAATGGTGAGGCTACTTAATGGGTCAGTATTTTTACAGATTTTATTTCCGTATAGCATTATGTTATTCTTGTATGGCTGAGGACAAAGAGAGATACTGTGGGAAGCATTGTACTGTTATTTTTAAATATAAAACATATATATATATATAATTGTTTGCTTACAGGTTTCTCATGTTTTTTCAAAAGGAATATTTGAATGTTTTACTTAGTAGACACTTTTGTTCAAAGGAAATTATACTGCTTCCCATGATAGGCAGAGGTAACCTACTGTTAATATGATGGGGTATAAGATTGGTTCAAAGTAAACAAACAAGTGGTGGGAAAAGTTTTGTCACAATGAAAAGAACAAACAAAAAAGTAGTATAGTTGTTAAAGGGGCAGTTCACCCCAAAACTGAAAAAGTTATGTTTTAGAAGGGCTTTCGTCCTATCTATTTATCTAGGTTGTACTTCTGGGAGTCTAGTTTTGGAGATATCAGCTGTAGTAGTGTTGGTCTTCTCTGGAATATAACAGGACCATTCTTTCTTTAGTGAAGAAAGCGCCAAAAAATACATTTGAAAAATTAAATAGCAATATCTCTAACCAGAAATCATGACCTGGTTGCTCAAAATAATCCACAGTTGTTGTAGCGAGAAGGAACTGTTTACTTCTACTGATCTCCACACACTAATTGTATCACTGCACAGAAAATATCACCTTGGTGCTCATGATCGCATCTTCTGCACTGTGATACGATTGGTGTGTGGAATATTATACTGTATTTGAGAAAAGACCGATATTTCTATGGCTGATAATTCCAAAGCTAGGCAGCTCCCGGCAGAACAATCTAGATGGATAAATAACACTTTGCAGTTTTGCGGTGAACTGCCCCTTTAAAGCAAGTGCCATTATCAGTTGACAGTGCAGTAAGACTAGTAGAAGTTTTGATGGGGGGCTGCCTGTCCAGTCTGTTCACCCACATAAAGCAAGTGGATTTGATGTTACTCCTAATTTTCTGACAGGACTGGCACAGAACGGCTATTTATGTTCATGAGAACCAAACTGAGCCAAAAACATATTTGTCATCACTGACAGAGCTCCACTCATAATAACAAATCAGTACTAATAGTTATAATTATGCATGTACAACAAAAATGATTATATAACCAAGTGAGGCTGACCCACTGGTCCATTGCTTTATGTTGTTGACTGAATTCAGCCCTTGGGAAAGAGTACTTGGGCACCCCTGCCTTAGGTCAATGTCTGTGGTATTTCTGTTTCATTAAGTGATACACTGCCTTCTTGAACTGTTACTCTTAGTCAATCAAACTGCCTGAAAGTTAACGATATTTTCATAGGGCAATGTTTAATAAATACACAATGATAAAGGTTGGAAATGCATGGCACGCTTAAATGCACAAACTGTGAAGAGTCTGGTATTTTCATTTCACTGACATTGCTCAGTGTCTGTCCTCTGAGGGATGACCCTCAAAAACTAACAAGCTTAAAATCTTCGTAGTCAAAGCACCCTTCTTTCTGCCTTCTACTTCTGGAGCTTTTGTACATTTGTGTGAGTGAATGTGTGCGTGCAAGTTAGTAGTCCTGCCTCACGAGGGGATTTCCAGACAAGATTTTCATTTTCTCTACTGGCTGGACAAATAAATAAATAAATGAAAAATAACAAGCAGCCTCACCACCACATTTTTTAGTGTTGTGAATATGAGAACCCTTGTTAGAACGAAGCATTCACTATCGAGTTATAACACTCTAGCTGGGCCAATTAGGGGCATCTGCAGTCATTACCTCTCAACAAAGAGGCGTTTGATGTATTGCTATTATAGTGTCATTTGATTGCTACTGCCCTTGTTCTGCTGCTATGGAGAAATAAAGCCAAATCCAGATGGGTTAGGGAATCCAATATAGACCTCTTTATATGAGTCCTTGTAATTAGGTTATTTACAGATTCATGTGGCAGTTCAGGGACTTGTCATACAGCTTTGCTGCTGTGCTCAATATGACACAGACTGTACATTTCTCTTTCAATATCTTTTAGTGACTGTAGCAGGCTTGCATGGAATGTTCTTGCCTGTTATGTTTGATACTTGTCGCTCTAGAAAATCATAGCAGCAAGCACAGAATTATCTCTTTTTTCCTCTTGTCCTTATTCTTTCTTAGTAGGATAAACATTATTGCAACAGACCAGATGGCTAAAACGCTTAAATATTTGTTTGTACAATAATTACTTTTGGCAGCAATTTATAAGCACCAAGGCTTATGTCATGATGTCGTAATATTAATTAATTATTCTCCTAGTGCTTTGCTTAAAGTACCAGTTGGTAATGTGGTTATACATGTCTAATAAAGACGTATTGTGAAGAGTTTGTGATATAGTGTAGGTAAAATATGCTTATAGATGTTTCTTTCTAATGTTGCCCCAGTTACTCTTGTACGTTGTATGACGTTTGGGCCGAAGCAGTGGGTGAGAAGTCTCAGTACAACCTATCTCAGCCTATAATTTCCAGAGATCCCAAAACAAGGCTCATCACTGTTAACTTCAACCCCCAGGTATGAGAAACCACACTGAACTTCAACTGCCATTTAATTTTTTTTTGTGGATCTTTTGTAATTATAATGTATCAACAGCTGATGAAGTTACATTATTTTTGTTAATAAGTGGCAGGGACATTTCAATTTGGCAACCCATCATATGTTTATGATTGATGTTACACTGTAAAATATAAAAATTGCATTGGTATAAGTCAGGGTTCCCCAGTCTTCTAGTCCAGTTTACAGATTTCCCTGCACAAACACTCCTGCTAAACCTGGCAATGAGCTGATTAAAATGTGTCTGAACAGGGAAATCTGCAGACTGTGCTGGATCCTGGCCCTCCAGGACTGAGATTGGGGAACTCTTAATTAAAAATTGTATTCTTTTGTGTCCCACAGTTAGTATCTGTATTGAGGGAGGTAAAATACTTGGAATCGAGACAGACTAAGGCCATTCCTGAAGCACCAGCAGCGATCTACTCCAGCAAAGAAATTCTGCAGCAGTACGTTGCCAACCTGGAGCTGGCTGCTAGCTGGTACAACAAGCTGATTCAGACAGTACTGGAGGTGGAGTACCCACTAGTGCAGGGACAAATAAAAGTAATTGATGCTCGCTTAATAGAGGCCGAGAAGTCCATCAACTGGAGAAGTGAAGGTAGGCTGAGTTACTGTTCCTCTACTAATGTTTCCCCCCATATGAAATGATGATTGTGAAAATGAATGAATGCAATAACATTGATGTGATGCATAATCTCATGTTAAACACGGGAGTTCAAAGAGCTTCTTTCTCTCTAAACTGTAAGCTGATATGACAGCATTTGTTTTATGAAGAGCATGCATTTCTCTATGATAACTGTGAACAGGGACCACTACCCGAGAACTTTTAAGGTTGCTAGTCTTGGAAATATCAGAATTCCAAGATCATATTCAAGTTTTCAGCTGAAATTTCAACCCTTCAGACCAATATAGCAATACATCCAAAAGAGAAACATTTCTGCTCTTTGTTTCGGCAATCCAGAAATGTAAATGGTGAAATTATTGAGGAGAACAGATGGTTAGGAACACACTTGAACATCCTTCCTGTCAATGTAATTCCCCTTACGGGTTTACCTCTTGTGTTTTTTGTAGTCATTTTTGGAGGGAAAGAAGATACATTTATCAAAATTAGTTCAAAACTGACAAGTAGTTTGAACTAGGAGGCAAAAAAACTTTCCATTCATTCACCCTATTGTACTGGAGCTTTAAATTGTTATTTTTCATATTTTCATATTTTTCATATAATTCATGCTGTGTAAATTCTATTGCTCATGTTTGTTTTAATTCACACTCGTTCTTACACACTTATGTCTTTAATCCTGGTCATTTTCTACTCATTAAATTATTCCTGCAAATACTTTGACAGTCTGTATTCTAAAATTTGCTGAATGCTAAAGGAAAAACCTTGCTGCAATGTATTCATTATTTTTCATTCATCCCAAGCTAATTACCTGTGTTTACTAAGTCACTTCATTATGATAACGTGAACAGGGATCTGGGAATACATTCAGGAAGTTCGGGAAGCTGTCCATGACCTTGAGAAATGCCTACAGAAGGTGAAAGACAATGTCGAGAAGATCCAGAATGTTATGAAGACCTGGGTGTCTCCCATCTTTGAGAGAAAGGAGGGAAAGAAAGACACCCTCATCAACCTTGATGACGTATTGGACAGGCTTGAAAAACGTTACACCCAATTTCGAGACTCTGGAGACAGGATCCATTCCTTGTTAAAGGTACTGGCAGTATTGGCACTTCAATAAGAGATACTTATGTAGCAAGGAAGCTTGTGTTTTTTTCATTAACAAGGATTGCATACATCCAACTATTGTTTAATTTGTTTAACTGTGTTGAATTTACCATTACAGGAAAATCTAGCCCTTTTTAAAGCTGATCCTGCTTCTGAGACATGGAGGGCTTATGTTGATTATATTGATGAAATGGTTATTGATGGCTTCTATAACAGCATCGAGTGCTCTCTGAAGTTCCTTCTAGATAACACAGGTAAGAATGTTCTAAACCTTTTGTGTTTTTTTGATTTTGATGATGTGATTTGAAAAAGCAATCATTTTTACCCCCTATTCAGATTCCAGGGCTGGTTTGGCACCTCTTTTTGAAGTCCAGCTAGACCTACGTGCTCCAGACATGCTCTTCTTTCCCTCCCTGGAGTTTGGTGCCAGTAATGGCTTTTTTGATTTGGTTGAAGGCATCACTAATGATATCTACAGGATATCTTCACTGATCCCACGACTGGCTGAGCACACCAATGTTCCCCATTACCAGGTAGTGGACAATTGCGAAGAAATAAATAATCAAATTACTGGCAACATTTTTGCAAGAAATCTGTTTGCGTCTCTTCACTGTCTCTGAGTGACAATTATCCAGGTCATATGACAATTTATGCAAACTCTCATTGTTAATAGCCTTATCCAGCGAAGTGCTACAGTGTATATCTTTATATACTGTAGTAATTATGTGTTAATGCTTATTTAAGTAATTATGCACTTAAAAATTGATTGGTTTAGGTTTGATACTGATAAGTTGTTATGTATGATTGAATGATATTTTGTAGAAATGTTTTTGACATTTTTGATTTTTTCAAAGGCTGATATGGAGGATATGGCTGATCTGGCTGATATGAGGCAGCTCCTGCTGGACAATGTGCGCCATGCGATGTCCAAGTGCTACGAATACTGCAGCGCCTTTGACCAGTATGCTTACCTGTACGTTGATGACAGAAAAGAGTTCATGCGACAGTTTCTGCTGTATGGCCATGTGCTCACTAGCGAGGAAATAGAAGCTCATGCAGAAGACGGAGTTCCTGAGAGCCCTCCCACGCTGACACAGTTCAAGGAGCAAGTGGATTCTTACGAGAAGATCTATGAGGAGGTCCAGCATCTAGAACCCATTGTTGTGTTTGATTGCTGGATGAGAGTTGATGCCCGCCCCTTTAAAAGTGCCTTGCTGAACATTATCAAGAAGTGGAGTTTAATGTTTAAGCAGCACCTCATTGACCATGTGACAAACAGGTAAAGAATCAGGAGAGCTTCAGTGTTTAGATTATATTAGATTACATTTATAGTACTTATCTGTCTTTCCAGTGACCCTGCAGAGGACAAGCGGGTACAAAAAAATAGATGGATGAATGTCTGGTGACTTCTCTATGAAATGAAATCATAGGCCATGGTTCAGCGAAAGTGCTGGATCTTCCCTTAGTGTGTGACTGGTGGCATGTTAGTGTCCTAAAATGGCGCAATATACTGGAGTGTATTCTATTGTTTTCATGCTCCAGTAGATTTTGGAGATGTCCAGAATCAAATAATAGTTACCAAAAACGGACAGCTTGATCACTGTTGTGCTTCACTTGTAGCCTTTCTGACTTGGAGAAGTTCATCAAAGTTGCTGAAAAACAGCTGAGCAGAAAAGTGGAGGAAGGGGACTATAGTGGTTTGGTGGAAGTGATGGGGCATTTGATGGCAGTGAGAGAGAGACAGATGAACAGCACAGATGAGATGTTTGAGCCTCTACAACACACCATAGAGCTTTTGAAGACGTATGAGCAAGAATTGCCGGAGGAGGTGTACAAACACTTAGAGGTACCGTCTTTTTAAGAATCTCAAATTTTAATGTGTAATGTATGCATTAATTTATACATAAATTATTTATTAAGGGGCAGGAGCTGTTACGATTCAAGTAGCTGATATGACAAAACATTAGTAAAAAATACATTCGCATTATATTATATTAATTTCACGTTATATTCTATTGCATTATATTAGTATATGCTATAGTAGCAAATTAGCATTGTTTGTAGTAAGTAAATGTCAATATTTTGCATAGGGTTTTGTGTGTGTGAATTATGTTGAGTAGGGAACCCAAGATCTCTCCCTGAATGACGTGGTATTATTTACAAAATAAATTGTAAAAGTCAAAAGTGGAAGCATTAACAAATGGAATGTAAATGTCTGACATTTTTCGGCTGAATTGAATAAAAGCAATTAGTCAGTGGCAGTATATTGCGTTACGTGTTTGTTTTGTCACTTACCAGTCACTTACCATGTAATTATTGCCACGTCAGAAGTGAGAAACGCTGAATGCCCCTTGAATGCGGTGGTCCACTCCTCTGCAGGAGCTGCCAGAGAAGTGGAACAATGTGAAGAAGCAGACTGTCACGATGAAGCAGCACGTTGCACCACTACAGGCTAATGAGGCGGCCAAACTGCGCAGGAAATGTGCGTCCTTTGATGTGGAGCAGCACTGTTTTCGAGAGAGCTTCCACAAAGAAGGGCCTTTTAGGTAAAAGGCTGGAGATATCCCTAACCAGACTGACATTTCAGACTTTAGTCACTGGGTAAAGGGTCTGTTTTCGTGTTTTCCAGAAAGTAGTTCTATCAATGCTTGATGGAAAAAAATAAAAACATTTTGTATAGATAGATCATTAATAACATGTAATTTCCTTGAAAAGAATATTACAAACAGTCTTCTGCAAGGTTACACTAGAATGTAGTAATTTATCATACTTGACAAGCAGATGGACCCCCATAACGATATGCTACTTGCTGTTACATTTTGTGAAAATTACGTTCAGTATACGAATGAATACTGCTGTTAATTTTTGGAGGTGTACATTTGTCACTGCTAGAATCAGGATATATAAGTCTGTGCTGGGCAACTCCCAGTCGCCTCAAGTCATGCTTTCACTTATAAACTGGCCTTCATTTATTTTCTCATAGGTTTGACAGTGAAAACCCATATCATATGCTAGACTTAGCTCACCAGCAAATTCAGGAGAAAGAATTCACCATGGCCTCAATTACAGAATCTGCCATCCTCTTTGAGGTGAATGTTCCAGATTACCGGCAGCTGAAGCAGTGCCGCAAAGAGGTGCTACTGTTGAAGGAACTCTGGGATATGATCACCATTGTGAATTCTAGTATGAGTGACTGGAAGACCACAAAGTGGCGCGAAATAAACGTGGAAGACATGGAACTGGAGTGCAAGCGCTTCTCTAAGGACATTCGCTCACTGGACAAGGAAGTTCGAGCGTGGGATGCCTTTTCAGGACTGGACAACGCAGTGAAGAATATCCTGACTTCACTGAGGGCAGTGGCGGAACTGCAGAATCCCGCAATCCGGGAACGACACTGGCACCAGCTGATGCAGGCCACGGGGGTGCGCTTCACTATGGACCAGGACACCACCCTAGCGGATCTGCTGCAGCTCAACCTACATCAATTTGAGGAGGAGGTTCGAGGCATCGTGGACAAGGCAGTGAAGGAGATGGGCATGGAGAAGGTCCTAACAGAGCTGAATACCACCTGGAGAGGCATGCAGTTTCAGTATGAGCCACACCCCCGTACCAATGTGCCCTTAATCAAATCTGATGAAGAACTGATTGAGATTCTTGAGGATAACCAGGTGCAGCTACAAAATCTCATGTCTTCTAAGTACATCGCCTTCTTCCTGGAGGAAGTTTCTGCCTGGCAGAAGAAGCTGTCCATTGCAGACTCTGTTATCACAATCTGGTTCGAAGTGCAGAGAACCTGGTCTCATCTGGAGAGTATTTTCATTGGCTCAGAAGACATACGTGCTCAGCTCCCAGAGGTTGGTTAATGTTGAATCCTTCAGCATAAGCGCAATATCCATTGTTTCTCTGCTGGAAATGTATGTAAACTTCTTAATTTTCAAAACCTACTTAACTATACCTACTACGTTTCATACATTTTCTAGTCCTGCACTGTATATATTTCACTGTTTTACTTCATTTACCTCATTTGAATCTTTGAATGAAATTGCTTGTACAGCAGTTTTTATTAATGAAGTAAGTTTTTAATATGTCAGCATGGCTGTGTCATAGTTAATTGCGGTGTATTCCCACATGAAATTCTCCCAAGGATTCCAAACGCTTTGAAGGTATAGATGTGGATTTCAAAGAGCTCACCTATGATGCTAACAACACCCCTAATGTGGTGGAAGCCAGCAACAAACCCGGCCTGTGCACTAAACTGGAGGATCTTCAAAGCAGGTAGGTGGTATGATTCGTTTCCATTGTGGTTTTAATTATTTTTCAGTGGAATATATTTTTCAGTCTGCATATTTCTCAAGTAAATTTTAGAAGCAATTTGTCATATCATTTCTGTTTAATATAGAATCGTTTCTGTGAATTATTTTTGTGCTGCTATCTGAGAGAAAAAAATAGCAATAAACAAACGGCAAAAACTTATCTTGAAAGATAAAGTAAATATGAGAGTTTCAAATACTCCACTGCAATATAACAGTGTAATAATGCATTTTCCTTCAGACTGTCTTTGTGTGAGAAGGCCTTAGCAGAGTACTTGGACACCAAAAGGCTGGCCTTCCCCAGATTCTACTTTATATCCTCAGCTGATCTCTTGGATATTCTCTCCAATGGCACCAGTCCTTATCAGGTATGAAATGTAAAAACTGTCACTGTTCTGAATGAGGGCAACAATCGTGAGGTCATTGTATATTCAGTTAGATTGAATATATCTACTCCAGTAAGCACAGCATAGCATTGACATACATGCATATTTATTTACGGTGCACAATACTGTCATCATGTAACATATTATTGTGTTGCCATGTGTCTTCACGTGTGTCTGCGTGTTCATGTTCATATGTCTGCATATGGATGTGACTTCCAGGTTCAGAGGCATCTCTCCAAGTTGTTTGATAACACAGCGAAGATGAAGTTTCAGCTGGATCAGGATGGCAATCCCACTAAGACTGGCCTGGGAATGTACAGTAAAGAGGAAGAATATGTTGCTTTCAATGAGCCATGTGACTGCACTGACCAGGTGAGGCATGACGGGTATCTGTCTGCTGGGGACAGGTTAAAATGCTAGACATTTTTTGCCCCCTTTAGGAATTTTAATCTGTTTTTAATATATTTTCACTATGTTATTGCTGTGAAGGTAGTAATTATACCTGATTATAACAGATAATAGCAGATTACTGAGATGCTAAAGATTGTAGTATTTATTTCCTAATTTTTGTTCATGTTTATACACAGGTTGTGCCAGTACTGTCTGCATAATGTGCATCATGTTCTCACATATAAATACATGAATAATGCAGTATTTGTATATTGTAGGTTATGTGACTGAAATAAAACATGTTTCGGTTTAAGGTTGAGACCTGGCTAAATCGACTGCTGGACACCATGAGGTCAACGGTGCGCCATGAAATGACGGAGGCTGTGGCTGCCTACGAGGACAAGCCCAGGGAGCAGTGGCTCTTCGATTATCCTGCTCAGGTGCTGTCTGAGACGTAAAGTCTTTTAGAATATTCACGGGTATTATTTCTCCGATTTGTTCTGGGAGAGTACTGTAGATTCAGTTTTTAATTGACTGTATGCAGTTCCCTTTTCACAAGTTAGATGTACAAAAAACGCAGTGTTTTATAGCTGTAACACTTTTAAATTGGGCAGGGGTCTGAATGAAATGCCATAAATTATCTGACATGGTTTTATTGTGGATAGCACACTGAAATTGGACTGTAGGATTCTATATCAGTTACCTAAATGGCTCAAATGTTGACATTTTAATCTAGATCATAATGGCCATTTTGTCATTTTAATTACATTCAGGAATTAAATAAAATGAAAGTGGCGTGATTTATTTTCTTAGGTATGATTATGAATAATAAGGAAAGGACTGTGGAGAAAGTAATAGACCCCAGATTTGTTTCTGTTTCTTAGTGTATTCATTTGCCCTATGTGCTTTTCTTGAATGTGCAGGTGGCTTTAACATGCACCCAGATATGGTGGACAGCAGAGGTTGGCATTGCCTTCTCCCGTCTCGAAGAGGGTTATGAGAATGCCATGAAGGAGTACTACAAGAAACAAGTCAGCCAGCTGAATACTCTCATCACTATGCTGATTGGCCAGCTCTCAGCCGGAGATCGTCAGAAAGTTATGACCATCTGTACCATAGATGTACATGCCAGAGATGTGGTTGCGAAAATCATCTCTCAGAAGGTATAGGAAAGCATCACACTGTATTGCTATATGCTAGGTTTCTTTGCATATACTGTACATGAAAATATGACTCGACTGAGAATTCAGGGCACTCAAGCATACAGTATAATCCGAAATAGTGAGAGTTGCCAGAACTGGATTTTGAAGTTTTTGCTGATCGATTACAAAATCAACGCTTTTAATTTGTGCGTTTTTGCCTTGTGGTTAATGTCACAATTAAATCCTGAGGCATTTTGTTAGTTATTTTCTGCACAAAACATCATCACAGTTGGGATCGTATGTGAATAACAAGGTCTTACTGAATCGCATTTAGTAGAGAGCAGGCAGCACTGGGCTCCCTGTATGTATTTTTGACATGCCGTCCATTTCCTTTGCAGCCTGTAATTGCTTTCGCTTGAGACAGTATAAACGCTTGCCTTGCGTTCTTCCTGCTTGCAGGTGGAGAATTCCCAAGCATTTCTGTGGCTGTCTCAGCTACGACATCGCTGGGATGATGACAAAAAGCATTGCTTTGCCAATATCTGCGACGCGCAGTTCTTGTACTCTTATGAATACCTTGGCAACACACCACGTCTGGTTATCACCCCACTGACAGACAGGTAGAAGTGTTTTTTAATTACTAAGCATAGATTTATGACCCGTATTGGAAGTGGAGTGGACCGGTCCTGAAGACATTTTTTTTTCCATTTAAACCTACTTGAAGATGTAGATTAAGCATAGATATAGAATTAGTTTTATAAATCATAGAAGTGCAAACCATGAAGTACATTTATTTTACCCAAAAATAGATTATGATTCAGAAAGTAACCGTTGATTTGTCAGCCGTAAGTTCATATACTGTCAAGCAACCTGTGTGTTCCCATGTCATAAACAGTTTATTTGTTGTC
Source organism: Stomatorhinus ivindoensis (assembly GCA_019775895.2). Lineage (NCBI taxonomy): Eukaryota > Metazoa > Chordata > Actinopteri > Osteoglossiformes > Mormyridae > Stomatorhinus > Stomatorhinus ivindoensis. The sequence continues at coordinate 18,151,453 of JABFEB020000092.1, forward strand.
ATTATCTCTCTAGTTAGATTGGAGGCATTGCAATTCTGGCTTCTGTCTCTGAATATGATCATATGATTTGCTGTTATTGCTTGCTATTAGGATCATATTTATGCCTTTTCAAGCCAATTAAGCACATTTTTTGAAGTTTAATTTGTTTACATCATTTTCATAATGGATAATTAGCACAGCGTGGTCATGTAAAAATTCATATTTAGTTGAAACCCAGTGTACGTATGTGACGGCTTTTCCATCCCTTTTGCTTGACATGGTGTATTTCTGTGTTCACGTGTGGCTGTGTTGATAGGTGCTATATCACCCTGACTCAGTCTCTCCACCTCACCATGAGTGGGGCTCCAGCTGGGCCAGCAGGCACAGGCAAGACTGAGACCACCAAGGATTTAGGCCGAGCCTTGGGAATTATGGTCTATGTCTTTAACTGCTCCGAACAGATGGACTACAAGGTAAACTGTTGCATCGCTGTAAGATACTCCAGTCTATCTTGTATGAAGGCAACAGAAATGTGGAGAGGATTGCGGAATTCTCTCAAATGTTGTCTGTTATATAATGTTTATGTTTAAATATTTTATGCTCATTTCTTTTAATTGCCCTACTTTGTACATAACTGCCATTTGCTTCTCTATGAGGTTAATCAAGTTTATCTCTGTCTATATGGAAAGCAAAAGCTTTCACAAAACTGCCAATCTACATTTATATTGCAGATATTTAAGAATCCTGTTTCGATGAAAAAAATTTTACTGGCTATACTGCGCGAAGCTAGGATGCTCTGACATCTCTTAATTTGCATACTAAACCATTATGCAAATTAAGCAACACTGCTTAAATAAATGGATTTCAGTTGAATGTAAAACTTGAGAGAAGCAACATTCTTTGATGGAAAAATGGCCAGAATCACTCATTTTCATGCATATTGAAAGCAAGACTGATGATTTATTGGTACCTATGATTAACACATTTAGTACAAGAGACATACATCTGGAAAACAATTTTAGGACACAAGTAAATTTGATGAAACAGTTTTTTCTTGCTGATGACAGTATTCAATGATTTCTTCAAAAATACAATTTGGTACGAATTGCTCATGTCCTCGTGACATATTAGCCATAACATTCTTGTCAATGACTAAAAGAGAAAGACTCAATTATGCCAACATTGATAAAGCTTTGACAATTCAGTATTTCCTATCTAAAATCATCTGTTAGTTCTTCTGAATTTTCTCAAGCGTGTAGCTACAGCTGTTTAAGAAGCTGTGTAAAGCTCTGATATCTTTATGCAAAAATGAGAAAGATTAGTTAGTTTGCTAAATTTTATATATATATATATATATATATATATACTGTATATATGTATATATATATATATACATCTCCCTGGTCATGGCTAAACTGACTTTCATTTTCCTATACATCATGTTTAGGACCTGCTTAGTTACCCATTCCCCCAATAATATGTTATTTTCAGTAGAGACATAACTACAGACTTATGATATAGCTTAAGTTGGGCTGCAGATTTTACTAATGTGAAATGCAGGCAGGGCTGGCCCCTAGGCAAAGCTTTTATTGCTTGTCTGCCCCCCCGCCCACCCCCAACAAGAAAATTGATGATCATTTTACTTCCTCTGCAATGCAGGTTATTCGGACGCTAAGTGACTGCCTGCACTAGGTATAGCTAGAGCTGGCCCTGATCGTTGGGTACATTAAATATGCTGATTTATTCCAAGTCCAGTTTATATTTGTCAGTCATAATTATTGAACGTAAACTATGAGGCAACGTTCGAATCTAAGCAGTTTTGTGCCATAATGATTTAAATACATCTTTTCTACCTGATATAAAAGGTGCCTTTGCAATTTGTGTACAAGGCTTCATTTTTTTCCAGAGGATATCTTCCAGTTAAGTTGACAGTCTCTTATGCACGCAGAGAAAGATGTGTGTTATTGCAGACACGGAGTGTATTTTTTTGTGTGGAGTTTGTAACTCCTCTCTGGCCACATGGGTCGCTACTGGTTACCCTCTTTTTTATCCTTTGGCCCAGAAACGTGCGGTTAGGCGAGTTAGTTTCTTTAAATTGTCCATGATGTGTACAAGTGTGTGCCCTGGCAAGCACTGACCCCTGGGATCGTCATTCCTGGAACGGGCCGTGTCCTCACCGTCGGCCTGGGCTGGATTCCTAGTCATGGAAAATTGACGGATAAATCTCAACTCAGTGTTGTTTACTGTGCTGCAGAGTAAGACATGTTATTGGCTTATTATTGTCATCTTTCCTCAACACTCTCAGTCCTGTGGGAATATTTACAAAGGCCTAGCACAAGCAGGAGCCTGGGGGTGTTTTGACGAATTCAACCGAATCTCTGTGGAGGTGCTCTCCGTCGTTGCTGTACAGGTGAGCCTAAAGCTGCTGATGTAATTAAGATTATGATTTAAAGAATTATTCAAAGTTATCAAAAATATTTAGCTCCTTGAATTTGTCCTTTAGGCACATTCAGTTTACTTCTGTCTCTCTTGTTAGAGCATATAAACATAAATTCTAAAAACACTCCCGAAGAATAGGTATGAGAATAGGTAATGATGGACTTGTGCCGTATAAGTTTTCCTGTCTTAATATAGGAAATCTTATTTGTAATAATGCTTGTTTAACATGAGTTTGCTATATAATCAATATGTACCTAAGTAAAATAATTTCATTTATATTTGTGCAGTTTACATTTAGAAGCGGTGCCAGTGGATTTGCCGCCCTTTCACACTTGCATGACAAACATCTTCATCCTTAAATTACTTGGCTTCATTGGTAATTGGGTGGGAAACGTATAGAAAAAAGCTGTTATTGAACTTTACGTTTATGATTGAAGGTAAAAGTATTCTTTCCTACTGTTGGCACATCATAAATTATGAGAAAATCAAGAATGAGTGGCAGCATGTATAACAAAAACATGAACTGAAAGGGGCACCAGATTTAGATGTCAGGAAATGATATATAAACAAATGATAGTGGAAATAACAGCTTTTTCTTTAAATAAGGGCGCCTCTAATGGCATTGCTACTTCAAATTAACTGCATGTATCATAAAAATTATTGAATTGTCCTTAGTATTTCGTACATACCCACTCATGTTACGCAAATGTTATTACATATATGATTCTTTGGAATTGGTATAGAGTTATAGAAATGCCTCCGTCAGACAGAATGCGGTGTTGCGTATAGTATTTGCTCCTCTTTCCGAAATCGGCAGCTCTGCTGATGGAGCTTTCTCTGGGGTGACCCTCGTCTTCGGGACTCCATTCCCTCTGATATCCGTAGCTCTCCCTCTCCAGCAGGCTTCACATCTCGCCTTCAAACCGCCCTGCTCTCCCAAGCTTTCTGGCTGCCTTCACTCTGCTGTCTTCACTTTGATCCCTCTGTACCCGTCTCACTCATCTTGCTACTTTTCGTCGGCGTTGCTGTATTGCTCACCATCCTCTGCTTGTTGGGACTGTATGAATTACTTCTTTACCATGTTCTTTGTTCTTCAGTATTTTTTGCATATTTGGGTTTTGAAAAGCTCTATATTGTATAAATTTGTTATTATTATTATTATTATTATTATTATTATTAGTAGTAGTAGTAGTAGTATTAATATCATAAAAATTTAAAAATGATGATTAGACTAACAACATTTTTGTAATGTTTTTGTTTTACCTGGAAAACATTTTTTTAAATTTTAATACAGCATATGGTTATGTAATTTACGTATTTTGCATCAGTAAAAAATCTTAAATAGTCAGAAAAGTACATATGTGATGCAGATTCTGTGGCATTTAGCTTAATATTATGATTGACAAATTTGTCATAAAACACTGCTATACAGTTTGAAGCCTGCTTAAGGTTTTCGGCGGCTATCCTTATTACTGTCCTATATTTAGATAATGTACTGAAACTGACATTACGGCCTGTAAGGGTTCCAGATATTTTTAAATGCGATTTATGTCTATGATGATATAACAGTGCTACAGCTGACAAAAGCATTGTTTTAGCTGAGACCGAATTCACATTATTCAGGTTAAGAGCATTCAAGATGCTGTCAGAGATAAGAAGAAACGGTTCAGCTTTATGGGAGAAGAGGTGAACCTGACTCCCTCTGTTGGTATCTTTATTACCATGAATCCTGGGTACGCCGGGAGGACAGAATTGCCAGAGAATCTCAAGGCACTCTTTCGGTAAGCATAAAACATTATGACAGCAAATCTGTGAAAACCCTGGGCTGACTTGTCTTGTATAATGACTTTTAAATAAGATGGGCTCAACGCTCAAGCCTAGGAAAACCAGTCTGCAGTGAACATTCGTTTTAGTAGAGGAATCTATTCAAATGTTGCATACAGGGATATTTTTCACCCGTAGCAGCATAAAATACACACATGGGTACCACATGCATGACTCATTACAGTCCAATAAAATATTCCGGATACACCAAATACTTCATATTGCTTGACTATACTGTATATTGTCCTAAAATTGGCTCCTCTCTGCTTTGTTACTGCTTTCCATATTGGATTAGAATTCTGATTGACAAGTGAATTAATTACTTTATGGAGCAGTTCTCATTAGAAAATGGAAGGGTGACGCAGAAATGGAGAATATATTATTAACGCAATCATAGAAACTTTAACTGAATTAAATCATTCCCCCCTTTACCCTCAATCATTATACTTATAACATAATACTCACTCAGAACTGAAGTTTGATCTCCCTGACAAATGGGCAATTTATAAATACTGTTCTTCGATTATAGTGAACTATTAATTGTTGTACTAATTAATTTGTTGTACATTTTTTTATTTGTGTGAATTAGTCTTGCTTTTATAATATAGCTCTGTATGAGTCACATTTTATTTCATCCTAGACCGTGTGCTATGGTGGTTCCAGACTTTGAGCTAATTTGTGAGATTATGTTGGTGGCTGAAGGTTTCATTGAAGCCAGGCTTCTGGCCAGGAAGTTCATTACTCTGTATCAGCTCTGCAAAGAACTTCTTTCAAAACAGGTACAGCACACCTTAATGAATGCATACATAAATTATGCGGCAATATAATGTTCACAGAGGGTGATGTAACATTTGAGTGAGATTTATATCTGAAATGAAATATCACTTGGTATTTTGGAGTTTTGTATCTTAATGTATTTTTATTAAAGAATATGCATTTGTCTATTGAGGCAACACTGGTAAACACCTTAAAAAGTGGCATGAGTTATACAACTACAGTATGTTTTTTTTCCAGTTATTACAAATGTATGAATTTAGCGTTCCAATTCATTATTTTGCAAATGCTGGCAAACAGCACCTAATTAATTTGCCTATGCAGGCATACTCCACAACAGTGGTATTACTTCTCATCAATCATTTTAGAAATGGAATCATTGCCTTTGACTGCTGTTGCTGATGAGGTCTCACATCTGGGTTTGACAGGATGTAGTGTATCAGTGAAAGGACTGGAGGGGCATAGCACAGTGGTGAATGTACCCTATTTATGCTTCCTGTCATTTTCCACTTCACGTTATGTATGCCTTACGTTACTGCAGGACCACTACGATTGGGGTTTGCGAGCCATTAAATCAGTCTTGGTAGTAGCAGGGTCGCTGAAAAGGGGTGACCCAGACCGTCCAGAGGACCAGGTACTAATGCGAGCCCTGCGAGACTTCAACATTCCCAAGATTGTGACAGATGACATGCCTGTCTTCATGGGTCTCATTGGCGACCTTTTCCCTGCGCTGGGTGTCCCCCGTAAGAGGGACTTGGAGTTTGAGAAGTTTGTCAGGCAGTCAATCCTTGATCTGAAGCTACAGGCAGAAGACAACTTTGTTCTAAAGGTGAGTTTTTAATCAGATACTCCTGTACATGGAATCAATCACTCATACACCCACCTTTTCATAAAAAAGACAGAAACCTTCCAGATAACTGAATTACTCTGTAGAACTTCCGATGATTAATATTTTATTGCCATTTAGGCCAACATTTTTTTTCCTACACATTTCCCCCCAAAAGCAATAAAGCACATATTGTAACATCATCAAATGGGGATGAAACTCCAAGAGGTTCAAAAGAAATGGTCAAAGTAATATACTATGAGTTATGATTGCACTTCAGTTTCCAGATCTTGAGTTTTAATTCCAAACATTAGTGTGTTGTTACAGACATCAGAGATGTGAATCTAGAGTCATGGGAAATGGGTACAATCTTCAGTGAGGTGGAAAGGTCAAAGAAGTAATCAGAATAGTATTCAAACAAAAATATTCATCCTTCCTGAAGGCTGTTAACCCTGAATAAAAATGGAGATGCACATGCCACAATCTGCATGTGAAACAGGAGGTCAATAGCTTCATCTGCTGTAATTACTTCAGCTGCATGCAGCCATTTTTCTCTGATTTGGGAATGGAAAGCCGTTTAGTAAAATGCATGTCTGTCCAGTACTGGCGGCCATTCATAGACATAATTTTGAAGCCACAGCCACTGCACTTTTTAAATGCTAAGCCCACTCTGAACCACAGGATGGTGAGGCAAGTCGATGGCATTGATTGAACATGCCATCAGCATTGTGGGGTAGATCCCTCAGTGTGAGAGGGAAATGATTCATTTTGTTTTTTTATCCCCTAGTTTTCCAAAGACTTCAATAGATGTAGAAGTCTAATTGTGTAGCACCACATCAAAGGTGTTTGACATGGCGCTGCCTCAACAGAAAGCCTGAATACTGTTCTTTTTTCCTTTTACATTTTTTATTCTAAAAGATCAAGGTGTCACCATGTTTAAAACATTTCTCAGCTTGCATTTTGTAATCTCCAAAGCATTATAAATGTCATATTTATTGTTGTACATGAATGAATTGTCATTCATGATTCAAATTAGGAACACTAGGTGGGTATAAAAGCAAAACACATTGTGTACAGAGGATTTGATAATGGCAGGTGCAGGAATGGCTAGAATGGTCTGAAAAATAATTGTCCTCTACATACTGTAAAAGAAAGCCTTAGAAAAATCCCAGAACTAATTTTAACCCTTCATTTTTCGTGCTGAAAAATGAAGGAATGCAGTTGTCCCCTGATTTTCAGATATCAGTGTTCCTCAGGAAATGCAATCAACACTATTTAGTTAATGTTTTTGAGAGCTGTGGGGTTTCATATGGAATTTTTGCTGCAGCGTTTCAGACTAAAGGGGAGTGCATGTATACAGGGGAAAGATACAGTACATACGTGCATATATGTGTGTGTGTGTGTGCACATGTGTGTGTTTGAGTGTCTGTGTGGGTTTGCATAGATCACATTTGAGGACCAAATTGCCCCCAAAGTGTAAAGTAAAACCCAAAATGTCCCCACTTTTGGGGTCATCTTTTGAGGTCCCCATTTGGATAACCTCAGTTTTCTAAAAATCTATGAATGCAAACAAAAAAAGTAAAAAGTCTTGTATTTCGGTTGGTTACTTATGGTTAAGGTTAGGGATGGGTATGGGTTAAAGGTGTCGTGATTGGGATTAGGGATTTTCCCATAGAAATGAATGGACGGTCCCCATTTAGATAGGAAGACTTGTGTGTGTGTGTGTGTGTGTGTGTATGTGTGTTGACAGTACAAGAGGGAGGTGTTGGCTCTAGCCAGGACATAGAAGGTACAGTAGCCAATCGTGAATAGGCATGTTAGTTGCATGCCCTGCCTATTGTTTGGAAATGTGAAGGAGCAGAAACACTTTTGGTTTATTTAGTCACTGCCAAAGTTTTGAAGCGGATGTACCCTGTGACTGGAAGTCAGAACACGCGAGGAGACGACTACATGGTACATTGCTGGTCTTGATTATCTAAAGAGAATTGATTAAAGGTGCAGGGGGCAGTATATTGAGCTTAGTGGTCACAGAGGAAATATACTATTGTTTGGAGCAGCAGTTGTGTTGATTCTTGGGATGAGGAGTCAGTAAATCCATCTGATTTCACACTGGTGTTTTTTGATGTTATTCTGGTACATGCAAATAGCCAATAAGAGAAGAAAGTACAAAGGGATCAAATACATGAGTGGCGCTCACTTTTAATCTCAGCTTTTCCACAACCTTCCTTATCCTGCGATGAAGCAATGCGTGTGAGTTAAACTGAGCTGTACTGGTCTTTCAGGTGGTACAGCTGGAGGAACTTCTCGCCGTTAGACACTCCGTGTTTGTGGTGGGCAGTGCCGGCACGGGAAAGTCTCAGGTGATGAAATCCCTAAGTAAGACCTACCAGAACATGAAGCGCCGAGCTGTGTGGGCTGACCTCAACCCCAAAGCCGTCACCAATGATGAGCTCTTTGGCATTATCAACCCCTCCACTCGGGAGTGGAAAGATGGTGAGGTGTTAAGCCTTCTAGTTCCCTGAAAGTGTAGATAGTGTAATGAATGTTAGTGTACAGAGAGGATGGGATTCGATGGCGCCGTTTGTGAAATGTGATGTTATTTTGGGTGGGACGACTTTAAGCAAAGTCCAAGATATCTAATAAATGTTGTGTTTTTAGGACTTTTTTCCAGTATCATGCGTGAGCTGGCTAACATTACTCATAATGGACCAAAATGGATTGTGTTGGATGGAGATATTGACCCAATGTGGATTGAGTCTTTGAATACTGTTATGGATGATAACAAGGTAAGACTCAACCACTGATTGTATACCCTGGTGGTTCACTCATACGCTTTTATTGATTTGAATCACAATGGTGCAAGTCATCCCTTATACATTTGTATGTAGACTTTTTATTCCCATGGAGGAGTTCAACAAAAGCTCTGGCCATGTTCTGGTAGAGCCACTCATATGTAATCCTCTGTGACAGGTGCTGACTCTGGCCAGTAATGAAAGAATACCACTGAATCCAACCATGAGGCTGGTATTTGAGATCAGTCACCTGCGTACTGCAACACCGGCCACTGTGTCTCGAGCTGGTCAGTTTAGTTTTTTTCCCACGTTTAATGGTGATAGTCATAATTATGTACTATTGCTTGCCATGTGTAACATTTGAAAGGCTTTATTTTCAATCCTGATATTTTTAAAAAATCTTTTAAGGTATCCTATACATAAACCCTGCAGATCTGGGCTGGAATCCTCCAGTCAGCAGTTGGATTGACAGGCGAGAAATCCAGTCAGAGAAAGCCAACTTGACCATTTTGTTTGATAAATACCTTCCTGTTTGCCTTGACATCCTTAGATCAAGGTATCTTACTGCTCCAATGTTGCTGAATGATAAAGATTGAAATAAACATATAAATAATACTAGCCAAGTGACTGTTGATACCGCAGAGCATGCTAATTAAAATATGACATGTCATTGTAAGAAAAATGCAAAGGATAACAGTTGCACATTAACAAAAAATATCTGTTGATAGATATATAAGTATTTGCTTCTAGATAATTTACTTTAACCTAACTGAAAACACGCAGAGATTGTATATCTTTATCATTGCTCCGTATTTCTAGTACTCTGCTTCATTGATGAAACTGGTGACTCTCGGATTCTTCTGTCGTTTAAGATTAGCCTTGAGTGTACTGGGTAAACACTGATCAGGACAGGCTTGGGATTACTATGATTGTCAGCCACTGAGCATAGTCACCTTTGTTTGTTTACATGGGTGACTTAATTTGTGCAGATTTAAGAAGATCATCCCAGTTCCTGAGCAAAGCATGGTGCAGATGCTTTGTTACCTATTGGAATGTCTTTTAACACCAGAGCATACTCCTCCAGATTGCCCCAAGGAATTGTATGAATTATACTTTGTGTTTGCTGCCATTTGGGCATTTGGAGGGGCTATGTTCCAGGATCAGGTAGGCGTCTCTTGATGAGCAGTATTAAAGCAGTCATGTACAGTATGCTTCACGTTTGGAGTGAGATAGTTTTCTGTGTTTGGAATGAATTTGTCATTGCATCTTAGATTACATGAGTTGTAACACAGAAAATATTATAAATGCTTATCCGTTTGTGTGAAGGCAGGATTTTCCGAATTTCACAGATCATTGTAAAGGTACACTTGACTGCTAATGCTGCATTGATATTTCACTAGCAAGAGCGGTTTTTCCATTAAAACCTGGACTCTGGAGATATAGCTCAGTAGATACCACGGCAACCACTATAATTGACTGGAACTTTCTCACTAGAGCAAGTGCAACATTCTGAAATCTGGTAACTGAAGTAACTGAATTCTTTCTACGTAGCTGCTGTTAAATTATCCCCATACCTCTTGATTGCAGTAGGTGTGCGTCAAGTGGTCGCAGCAGCCCAGCAGCTATGCAGAAGAATATTCAAATGAGGCATTCCTAGCACAAGAAAGCTTCATCTTATTGTATGCCATCTATTACAATGAGAGGAAGCCAGAAAGTGGTCTTGACTAATGTACATTAGTCACTCAGGCAAAGTCATGCGGTTGCAAAAGCATAGCTACACCACTTAGCATTATGAGCAATGTTCCGGAATTCTTCGCCATTAAAAAACCTCTTGTTGGCACAGTCTGTCAGTTGACACACAGTCTGTCAGTTGCCCCGCTACTTATCAAGTAAATAAACTGATATTCCTGTCATGCTTGTTTAGAATATCTATATCTTGTATTAAAGATGGATTGGATGCAGTTTTCCCTACATGTAGGTCTTTCTCAGACAAACAATAATTCCTCAGTGCTTGACTCCTCAGCTTTACATTAGCAATATTAATCTGTATTCATAGATTGCATTTTCTAATATGTTGTTTTATTTTCTTGGCAGCTGCTTGATTACAGAGTGGAATTCAGTAAATGGTGGGTTACTGAATTCAAGACCATCAAATTCCCTTCCCAAGGCACTGTCTTTGATTACTATATTGACCCTGAGACAAAGAAATTTGAACCATGGTCAAAAATGATTCCTACATTTGAATTTGATACTGGCATTCCTCTCCAGGTTTGTTATATTTAAACTTTAATGTGCTAGCATGGCAATTTTTTTTGAATACATTAAAATATGGAGGCATAAAACATACATTTTTAATATATAAATGTGTTGACCATTTAACAGAGTCACATGAAACGCCTGAGAATTTCCTTTTCTTTAAAATAATTTTGTACATTGTAGTTCGGTCATTCCATGTGAAATCAACATAGGCCTTCTGACTGACCATCTTGAATTTGTTTCATACTTTATGTGAATAATGTCATTGCACCCAGCAACTAGTGTGCAAAATTTGTGGCTTCTTTAGTTTCATGGCCCATAGTACATGTGTGTTGCTAAAACTTTCAAAGTTCTCTAAGTCATTACCCGCATGCTGTATATTGCATAAATACAATTCTTTGGAACTTCACATTCAACCACATCAGATCTTTTATTTTTTTTAATACAATACTCGTGTTGTAGTACTTTCTTAGCAGTAAGTTCATTTTGTAAAGAAGTCTTAATTTCTGAATTATAAGCCATTAAAAGCAACAAAAAAGTTTATATTGCCTGTTTATGACAGTCTGCCATAAAAAATAACCATGCTACTTGAAAAAGCATGTTTTACTTAGTAAATGCACAAAATACGAAGTTGGTACCTTGAATCAACTTATATTTATTAAGGTATAAAGTGCACAATGTTTTCCTACAAGTAGACATTCTGGAAACAAGTTTATAGGACCATTTGTTATTATGGGCCATGAAGCCCTTTTAAAGCCTCTATTTCTCAGAAACTAAAGATACACGCCAAAAATGGTATACAATAGTTGTTGGGTACAGTGAAATTTTTTGCATTACAAGTATTGAAGCAAATCCTTGGTGGTCAATCGGGAATATTTTCTAAAATCTGCTGATTTGATATGGAATTGCCCTGTTATTAAGAGGCATCTGGTGGAATAGCACAGGAATGAAGAGTTGTGCACTGAAGTTTATCTAAAGTTTAAAGTTTAAGTACCTTTTGGGAGGTTACTTGTGAAATATCATTCCCGACATGTAGCTTGCAGCATTGTTTTCTTGTCATAGGCGTGCTTGGTGCACACGACGGAGACCATTCGCATTCGATACTTCATGGACCGTCTGCTTGAGAGGAGGAGGCCGGTCATGCTTGTGGGGAACGCAGGCACTGGAAAATCGGTTTTGGTTGGTGATAAACTGGGTTCCCTAGATTCTGAGAAGTACATGATCAAGAATGTTCCCTTTAACTACTATACAACGTCAGCCATGCTTCAGGGTACGTTTGGAATAAATATTTCTTATTATTTATTTTGCCCTGGCCCCGTTCTAATAGTGCCACAGTATAAGAATAGTTTACTGGAAGGGTTTCATTGTTATGTTTCTAGCAGCTGAGCATTCTGTTTGCAATTCAATCATTGTTAAGCCATTTTTTAATTGCCTTGGCTATACTGAGATTAAGCTAATGTAGGCGGAACAAAAACCATTTTATTCTGGAAGTCAAACCTCTTAATGAAGTATTTTAAATACAATTCTACTGCAAAATATTAAGTAGTATGTAGAATGTAGCACAAATTTGAGCCATGAACCAGTACACTGTATAATAAAATGAATATGAAATAGCCCTGAAAAAAAATAATCCATCCTAGAATTTCTGAGCTGCCACAAAAAATATTTATGCACACACACACACACACACACACACACACTTTGTGAGGACTCTCCATTCCTATCTGTAAGAAAAACCCTAATCCTAC
>JABFEB020000092.1:18204592-18228398 GCA_019775895.2 Stomatorhinus ivindoensis
ATAATGTATGAACCTGACATACATGCAGACTTACATGGTCACAATTCTCGATATCTCTGTCAAGGTGCCAGTTCCTGTGACTCCAGACTTGGATGCATTAACAATGCTGACAGATGATGCAGACATTGCCGCTTGGCAGAATGAAGGTCTCCCTGCTGACAGGATGTCAACTGAAAATGCCACAATCCTCACTAATTGTGAGCGCTGGCCTCTAATGGTGGACCCCCAGTTGCAGGGAATTAAATGGATCAAAAATAAATATGGTGAAAACCTCAGGGTAATTCGTATTGGCCAGAGAGGGTAAATAACTCTACAGGCTTTTCTTCATTATGATAACTGTAAATGTGACTACTTATTTGTTGTGATCATTGTTTTTATTTCAAACTTCTTAGTTACCTAGATTCTATAGAGAAAGCCTTATCTGCTGGTGAAGTGGTTCTGATTGAAAATTTGGAAGAGACCGTTGACCCTGTCTTGGGGCCCTTGCTTGGTCGGGAAACAATAAAGAAGGGCAGGTCAGCACTTATTCTTTTTATTCTATTTTTCATTGTAGAATTAATTTTTTATATCTGGACGCTAATATCTGAACCTATGCAGAAAAGAATGGAATTGTAATTCATGTGTTTTTCCTTAATTAGGTCTATAAAGATTGGAGATAAAGAATGTGAGTACAGTCCCAATTTCCGTCTTATCCTTCACACCAAGCTGGCAAACCCACACTACCAGCCGGAAATGCAAGCTCAGTGCACTCTAATCAACTTCACTGTGACCCGTGATGGCCTGGAAGACCAATTGCTGGCTTCTGTGGTCAGTATGGAGCGACCAGACCTAGAGGAGCTTAAGGCAAGTCCAGCTGGTTAATTTTCTGTTTGGGATATAAAATGGCCTAAATTCTCCACCTTACAGAGGATTGTTAGTAGACTAGACGTTGATTCATTCATGGTGTCCGCAGGGTATTAAAAAGTCTTGCAATATATTGAATTTAAGTCTTAATTCTTTTGAAGTCATAAACATGTTTTAGTCTGATGTTTCATATTTCATTTAGGTTTAAATGTGACTGACTCTTAGGGGCATATACTATGAAGCCAGTTTTTCCAGATTACTTAAGTTAGCACCAGTTTTTCAGTACATTAAATCTGGGTCATGAATGGCCAGCTTACAGATAACTTGTACTTACTGATGAACTGCCATAAAGCCTATAATATAAAAATTTTGAGTTAAATACGATGGGTTTTAATGACAAATGCACACACTAATTAATCATCTTTTTTTCTATCTAAACTGGTCTAAGAACTTTTCTTCAGTGCTGTTTACTTTTACACATGCACCAATTAGCTTTTGCTCTTCAGTATAGTCCTGTGTGTAGTACTGTTATAATTAAAAGATGTTTTAGTGTATTTGCTTGATCGTATACCCTTACTTTTAATATCAATATTTTTTTTTTGAACTATTTATGAATTCTACATTATGGTCTCATGGTCACCTCTCTATTCAGGAAAGAATTATTATTATTATTATTATTATTATTTTGTGATTACTCTAAGGTGCTTTGGATTGAAGTGTCTGCTAACCAAACATTAATTTAAACATAAGCTTATCTACTGCCATATTAACGGCAAATTTGGAACTCTTGCTCTTGAACTGGAACAGCAATATAGTGGAAGGATGCTTCTTAAAGAGGAAAAGCATTAAAAGATAACTACCAAATCATAAACAAACTGATTTTGCAAACAAAGGTGGTAGCGACCAGCACTGCGTTGGTGCAAACTGGGCAGGGAAGGTGTAACATTACTGCCTGAACAGCCTGTGGTAACTGCCCACTTGGTTGAAGCTTGGTTATTCAAGCTAAGAGCTGCTGTAACAGAATTGCTGGTACCAGACTTTGATTTTGTTGTGTATGACTAATTTAAGTGAATTATGCATGTAATCTATCTAACCAGGTAACTTTATACTGAGCGCTGACAGGGTGGCCAACTCTCATTTGGCATGACTCTCACGCTGTCAGGTTCTCAGGCAGGAAGTCTTCCATTATAAACCTAAAATTACCTACATCAAGAGGTTTGGGGTAGTTTGCAAAGTATTATTTATTATTATTGTTATTTATTTAGATAATATAACTGTTACATACATGTAAATGTGTGTGCATGTTCGTGAAGTTACAGGATAAGGCTGCTCTCGAATTCAAAATCTCACTCCAGCCACTTGACCGAAGTACAACCCTGCGCCGATATCCATGTTAGAAAACTGTCAAATGTTAAATACTGTAGTGCACCCATTTGTTCCAAGATCTAACGCAGAAATCCGAAACCGTCAATGGTAGCGAACGCTATCAATGATTGTTTTTCGTGTACTTATCTATGATCATTTTTAATTTAAATATTACACTGAGACGGCCGTTACCACATCAGCAGATATGGAGGTTCCACTGTACTGTTCTAGTGCGCTTCCTAGCACACAGTAATGTTAGCTAGCCAGCTAACTATCTAGTTAGCTAAACCACTACTAGCAAAGAGCCTTAATCGACACAATGTTACACCAAGTTAGAGCAACACAAGATATGCTTTAACAAGAAGGATCTTTAATACGAATATGGTAACATTCCTCCTCCACTTTCACATGCGACTACAAACGCTCCGTATAGAAATGGGAATGAAATAACCATTACTGGCAGATTCAGATGGCGCAGGCTAAAGTTAACATTCAGAAGTCTTGGTCCTACCTCCTCTAATTGCTTGGACCCACCTCTTCTACCTCTACAATCTGATTGGTTATGTCTCTGAAGCAATCTTTTTTTTTTTGTTCTGCGTAAGTAATACTCCCAAAAGCCTTTATATGCTTATAATGTTGGAGAATGGGATGTTGAATGTCTTATTCTAAGTCTGTTATTCCTCTGTTTTGATTGAAGTTTCTTGGTAGGAGAATTTCTCATAGAGTCACCCATATGTTGATTGTCACTTTGTAGAGTTTGATTTATTATTCACACATCAATTGTAGGACCTTTTTTTAATACAAACCTGAATGAAAAGTGGGTACTGCACATTGTGAATGTATGAGTATTGATTCTGATGAAGTATTTTTCTGTTTTCTGTTTGGTCTTAAATTCAGCTTGAAGAGGACATAAAAAAAAAACTTAAATTTCAGATCACGATTTCGGCAGGCACCCTATTCATTCTTTGCTCACTATTATCTGATTTTTTTTTTCGAAAAGAAAACTGAAATTATCGGTTTTTATGTGTTATCAAATTTACTTATATGACTTTTGTTTTGCAATGATTAACATGTATTGTTCTCCATAAAGAGAAAAGTGACCTTATTCACAAGATCCAGTATTCTGAAGCTGGGGTGTCTGAATCGTTTCTGCTTCCCACACACAGCTTTTGAGAATATTTTTTAGCATTCCTGACACTTTTTTCATGATGTGTTCTGTATTTAACTGTGTGTCTGGCTTCAAGTATAGACTCCCTGGGGAGGGGTGGACAGGAAGATATTGGTACCTTGTCTGGATAGGTCAGAAAGAGGAGATAGTTCTTGCCCTTTGTCTACTGTTAAGTGTCAGGTTTTTAAGCTGGTTCTGTTTGAGTACTATGTCTGAAGAGCCAAAAGGCAGTGTGTCAAGGTGAAGAGGATGTCGGTGTCCTGGTGTTTACATCCAAATTGTTTTCTGCAATATGCATTTTTTTTCAGGAAGTGTTAAGCTTGCCATATGTCTTTAAGCCATGTTAGTTTGAGCACAAGTAGGTCTGTCTGAAGGAACAGGTTGGAGGATAGTGTAACCGACCCCCGAGAATTCAAGCTTATGGGAGCTTCCTGGAAAGTTCACGCAATAACTAAAATGAAATGAGGCATGTATGTATTGGTGTTTATAGATATTTCCCTTTTATCCATGAAATCAAACTTGTATTAGAATGCCAGATTAAGTATGCTAGTAGGAATTAGTAATGATCAGATTTTATATAATGGTCTGAGAATAATAATATGGAACAGACAGTAATTCAATTATCAATAGAAATACATGTAAACAATCATAAAAAGTGACTTGTGCTGGTATTAAAGTAGTATTTACTACTCAAAGAAAAAAATATTAATTCTGGGTTTGCTGGACATAAATCTGTATGTAAAGCTTGTGTTTCCCTCAATTTTCACCATTTCTTTTATAACCAAAGCATAACGTATAGGCCCCTTAGCTGAATTTGTATTTTATTTACTGCCATGCAAATAATTTACGGTTTCCCTATGCAATCTGTGCATTTACTTTCTTCGATACAAAGAGCCTGGATGTTAACCTTGTTCAATATGAAAATCCTGAGGTTGCTGAAGGGAAGATGAGCCTTTAAGAAGTAGATCCCTTTAAAACATGGTTGATTGGCCCTTTTGCCTCATGCACAATGTAATAATGGGGTGCAATATTCTATTTGGGCATTTACACTGAAATAACCCATTACTCTGGGATTTGTGAGTCTGTATAGTGGTATCCAATTGAACCATACCTTGGAAAAGGTCACAGTGTCTGACAATGGATATTACGTTCCAGGTCTGTCAGACCCTGCACAAGAACATTGCTACAGAGAAGACTGGTATTGCTGCACTGTCACAATACAGAAAAACATATTTCAATATAAAGCATGGGAACATTAAACATTCTTAGCGATTTGTTAATCCGCTTCTAAATAAATGCACCTGGGAAAGCTAAGTAGGATATAGTGCAGAGAGTCTAAGAAAATATATGTTCAATGTAGTTATTTGGAAATTGGGCTACTGAAGAACAGGACTTAAACACTTCTTTATTTATTTAAAGCATTGGACGCATTGGGCAATTT
This sequence comes from Stomatorhinus ivindoensis, assembly GCA_019775895.2. Classification (NCBI taxonomy): domain Eukaryota; kingdom Metazoa; phylum Chordata; class Actinopteri; order Osteoglossiformes; family Mormyridae; genus Stomatorhinus; species Stomatorhinus ivindoensis. Next base: position 18,209,410 of record JABFEB020000092.1, read on the forward strand.
CATTGGCATCACACTCTTGTGTGACTGCTTAATACCAATTCAGTTAATGAGTACTGTGATGGATATTCTAAAAGATATGTCATACATGTGACATGAATGCAATTAAGAAATGGAACCTGCTTTTTAGGCAAATCTTAGACAAACAGAACACTTTAAGTGCTTGTAAAGTTTCTATATTGGCTTATGAAAATAAATTTTAGCAGTTGTTGTGTTAATGTGTAGGACCAATTTTGTAAACTGCAATGTCAGACAGCTGCATATTAAATATTGACAATTTTACATTTAATATTTTGTGTAACTTTGGTGAAATTGATGTTTTTATTCAAAACACCTTTTACCCATTTTGCACATCTATTTCAGATGGATACCTCTGTATATTTTCTATATATTATACAAATATAAACAGTACCAAACTGGAGGGACTTAAGTAAGCTCCTGTTGGAGTTTGAATTGTTTTACTGAATTGTTGAAAATTCTCCATTTTATTTATTTAGCTTCTGATTGCATCCAAAGTAACACACATTTGGAGAAAGCAGGGTGTGCCAGTCACTGGAACAATTAGGGGTTAGGGACGTTGCTCCAGTGCAGGCCTGTATGATGTGTGATGTTAGTACTGACATCGCCTGTTATGCAATTCATATTGCAAAGACTGCCTTAGTCAACTGGGTTGAGAGCATTAATAAGTTATGCTAAAACATTTTTACTCAGCAAGCTTTGCAATTTTAATGATTGTTCCTTCTACACACACTCTCCCAGCCAATCATAATAATTTCCGTCCTTGCTGTTACGTTTCTGAGAAATTTACTAAAAATGAGTGAGGGGGAGAAAAGCGAACAAGAAAGACATTAATCTTCTATGGTATGGAAATATTTTCTGTTCCATAGAAATGCCATATAGTGAAAGCAAAGGTTTTGTCACAACTGCTTTGTGTTGGTACAACTTATTTGACAGATAATTTGGTAAGTAATAGGTTCTGTTTGGCTAAAGTTTATTTTGGGTAGAATTTCAAATGCAACAATTTCAACATTTTTTTGTTTGTTTTATACCTAACGCAATATTTATTACAAAAAATTCTTCGCAATGTGATTTTTCCCCCCAAAAAATTTGTAGCCATACTCCAAGGCCCATAGTGAAGCTAGGATGCTAACCATGTGGTTTGAACTGGCAACTTTCCCATCTCCACCGTAGTGTCTTATCCTGCTAGCCTGTTTGTATGTGCTATCGGTAAATAACCAAACAGCATGGTTTTGGAATTGCATGAGGGAGACGGTTTCGACACTATACTGCTAACAATTATGCCACCCCCAAGTCATATTCAGCTTGGTTATATTTATCTGATCTAATGACTTAGCTTCTTCCTGGGACCAGTCGTTGTAGCGATATTGAATTGTTTCACAATTAGCCTTGATAGGTGTAAGGAAAGTAATGGCGACATTGGTTTTGGTTAATCAGTGAGAATATTCCACTTCAAAACGAACTGTCTGGGCAGTAATGTTTAATAATCATTTTCCTGCAATGATGGACATATATTATCTCATTTAAAACCCAATTAGGATTTGTGCTGACTGGTTAATTGTTTGTTTTTTGGGCTGGGTAATTAGATGCACAGTATGCCAGCAGAGACCTAATCGTTAATAACTGACTCATTAAAATTACGGATTTTGATGAAGTTTGCCTCTCCGCCTCTGCTTCGAGACAGCATACAAGGTCAAGGTCTTGCTAGCTCAGTGGGAACATCAATTCCCCTACATCTGTTTGCTTGGTTATTCATTTTCTTGATTTCTCAGTGCTGCAAAATGCTTGTCCGATGCCTAGGAAAGAAAAGGTTTGCTTTTCTTAAATTACTGCATAAATTCAGCATAAAGCTTGTGTCACATTCATTTGCCTTTATTTTGCATTATGATTAATTTTATTCAAAAGTTTTGAAGTGACGTTGCAAACAGGATGTTGGAAAAGTGATTATAATTGCGTAAATCCAGAATTTAATATTACATTTTATTCTGGAGTCTAGATTTTTATGTCGTTAGCTCTATTATTCTTATCCAAAGTATTGTATAGGGAAAATGTTTTTTTTTCAGTTCTACATCAATGACTTCAATAATAAAAATGTGAAATTTACACTGTGTTTATGCAATACTGCCGAAGTGCCTAATCACTGTATCTGAATTGTATAATAAAACCTATTACTTAGGATATTTTGCATATTCATTGTGTGGATTATGTACAAAAATTACGCGGCCATTGTACTTTAATGCCATAGTGCATAAAACATGCTTTACGTTACCTGCACCTTCATAATGCATTTGTTATGCATTCATAGAACATTCAGTGCACCTTTAAAATGCGTTTGTAATAAGTGGTGGGAAAAAATAATCAAAATTATGATTAATCATAATCCTGTTTTTAACGGTTCGACATCTACTCACAAAATCCCAGAATTGATCTAATAAATGTATGCCTTTTCCCTGTGACTTAGAAAAAAAATACATTTTTGAATTTTACTTGTATTGATGCTCTTACCGTATAGGTGCCATTGCTTTATCTTCCACCTATAGGAGGGCTGCAATAGTATTGCGCAATCGTCTTGCGCCGCCATATTGGTGTATTATCAGTTATGGTAATGGAGTACTCCGAGCATGTGAAGGCGAACAAGTCAAGTCAGGTAGCGCTTTATTCGCACAGCAATCATATTCAGTATACTGTGTACAGTGATGCAGAATAACTTTATATAAAATAAATGGCACATTTAAAACACATGTTGTAAAGAGAAAACTGTTATTAAGAGATGCGACTTGCTGTTACTTATGAGGATATGGTTACTTAACCATTTTTCCAAATGGGCAAAAATGCAGCTAAAAAAGTCTGGAGGTAGAATTTATTTATTTATGTCTGGGTACAAGAACTGCAGAGGGAGAAGTGTGGACGAAATATTTAGGTGTATTGAAGTGTATGTGTGTTTATATATATATATATATATATATACGTATGTGTGTGTGTGTGTGAATATATACATATACACACACATGCACACACATACATATATACACACATATCACATACACACACAAACACATAGTTAACTAGTTAACTAGTTACTCTCTAGACCACACATGATTACATGTCTTACAGCTGTAAGTACACACATAAACTCTTCGTCCTTCATTAAATATCTGCATTTCAAAAATCAGAAGGCGATACATGATATTTGTAAAGAGTAGTACTGTCATTGCAGCAAATACTTCAGCTTAGATATACTTTAATATTTGTTTTTGTGAATTTTGTTGCTTTAACTGATTTTCTTTGGTCAAGTGGCCCTATTCTAAATGCTTACTAACAATAATGTAAATGACAATTTAATCTTGCTTGACTAACCTGAGTCAGCTCATTAAACATTTGACTGAACATACAGTATGTACAGATTTAGACAGGATGAATGACTTTCAAAAAATGATTTGTTATTCCAAATAATAACTACAATGTCTTTATTGCATCACACCTCATTTGAAGGCCAAGCACATTGAGTCATATATCATCATACAATAAATCTCACTCCCAGAATGTTTGTATGGTTTCTTAGCCGGCAGCAGTGAACTATATTCTCCATCTCTTTTGAATTCAGTGAATATGAACATCATTGGGTATGTGTGCTGCACCATTATGAACTCTTCGGTGACTTGAATGTTCCTAGAAGGTACAAAGATTTGGTAATGCAGGCCTGCAAGTAACAGCAGGTGTTTTAATTGAACAATAATGATCTAGAATGTTTTTTTCCAGTGATTTATGCATATTGGTTAGCTGAAATTTAAAATCAGGCATTGGTTTTTAGTTTGCTTTATAGGGAACATTTAGATCGCTTAAGGGACCCTTGTCATCTGTATATAATACTTTTCAAAGGGTATCAAAGCTGCATTGGGCAAATTGTTTTAAAGGATTTCGCAAATATACCATCATCAAAATAGTCATCTGTGTTTGCTCCATTTTGCTATTGGAAGCCGATATCAACTGAAGCAATTGGTGCTTCAATATTTGGTGATTTCTGCCAAGAGGAAGCGAGTTAATTTGCTCAGACTGAGCATACTTTTGTTATTTTCAGCTATGCAAAGATATTGATTGCTGTCGCCTTTGACTTGTCCTCTTCTTTCCCTGCACTCAGTTCCTCAGTACTTTTCTTCTGTTCTTCTTTCTCTAACAGAGGGCAAAGTATTATATATACACATGTAGGTTGTGCAATGTCACAGACTCATGCTTTTGTACCTCATGTTCTTCTCTCCAGTCAAATCTCACGAAACAGCAAAATGGCTTCAAGATTACTCTAAAAAATCTCGAGGATAACCTTCTGTCCCGCTTATCTTCTGCTTCTGGAAACTTCCTGGGTGACACAGAGCTGGTGGAGAACCTTGAGACCACCAAACAAACAGCTGCAGAGGTCGAAATAAAGGTTGTCATCATCTACCTAATTTTTGACTATATTTGATTGAAATGAAAATAAGGTAAAATGGTAAAATGCACTAAATGCACAGTAATACAACAGCTTTCAATAGTGTAGAAATGATTTGAGCTTTCAATTCAACAGTCATTTTCTAGATATAAATCATTAAAAATAACCATTTTACCTATATCACTGTACCTTAGTTTGACCTACAAAACAAATCTTGCAAACACACAAGCATTTTAAGAAACGTGCATTGTAAGATATGCCATCCAGAAATTACTTTTATGTCAGTGTACTGTACACTACAATTTAAATTGTTCAGGCTAAGCTAGCATGCACAGCTTCTGCAGATGTGCAAGCAAGCTTGTTTGCATGTAATTTTCTGTTCTATTTTCAAACTGATGAACTAATAAATGCTCAGCCCGGTGCAGTACTGCAGTGTCATACCCCTAAGCCTAATGGTTTCGTTATCGTCCTTCTAATTATGATAATCGTGGTTAATATGCTCAACGAACGACCTCTCTTGTGCTGTTTGTGTTCGCAGGTAAAAGAGGCCAAGGTGACAGAAGCGAAAATCAATGAAGCAAGGGAACAGTACCGCCCTGCTGCAGCTAGAGCCTCCTTATTGTACTTCATAATGAACGACCTCAATAAGATCCATCCAATGTATCAGTTTTCTCTGAAGGTATGCTTTCTAATGGCCCTCTCTTAGCTGAAAGCCCTGCTGGAACTTTCTGTTTCACTGTGAATGTATTTCTTTTCTGTTTGTCTTTATATTCTGTGTTCAGCAGATCCTACTCGTCTTCTCAGCAGTTACTGTGTTTGCCGCCCCCTAATATAGTTATGCTGTTGTTGATCTCCTTTAATTTCACAATTAACTCTCGGGAGAGAAAACACTGGGAGTCACATCAGATGAGGCACGGTGGCAGAATGTTATGCTTTGTTACGTAGAATGTTTTGCTGGGCTTTGCGGAGGCACTGCTGATGCTTGTTACGCCCACTAGGCTTGTTTGGTGAGGCAACATAAATGGGAGAGAATGCATGAAGATTCTGTTAAGAATGTAATTTATTAAAGCTAATCAGGGTACCCAACAGGATGTAATGCTATGAAAAATAAACACAGGAACATAAACAATAATAGAAATACAAATTGTACTAAATAGCCTATTTCATAAAGAAGAAAACCCACAAGTGTGTCTGGATGCAGAGAGAAGTAACTTCTTCAACTCAGCCCGATAGTTTTAATGGCTTCGGCAGGCCAATCAAGTAAACTACCTGCACTTGCTCCATACTGCAAAACAAACAAATCAAGAAGACGAGGCAAAAGCAAGTAGGGTCTTAACAATGTTCCAGCTAAATGGGAATTCCACGGGAAAAGCACAATGAAAAGAGGAGGGATGTGCCTCAGCAAAAAGAGGAGGGATATGCCTCAGCAAAAAAAGAGGGATGTGCCTCAGCAAAAAGAGGATGGGTGTGCTGCATCAGCGTTTTTCCATCATCCTTTAAAATTGCATTCATTATTAATGGAAAACAGATGTTTATAAAATTTCCGTAGGATGCATGATGTTCATATAGCAATTTATGTTTTAACTGTCACTGCACATACCACATTTGGTTCTGGTAATACTATAATATTAGGATTTCAAGTTTGCATTAATACTACACTAATGCAGTAGTTCCATTTGTTTTTGTTTTGCACTATATATTTGTGTGTGTTTTATGTACCTCACTGAATGCAAAACAATTTCCCCTGGGAATAAATTATGTATTCATTATATACATGGATATAGTTACTTGGTATTCTCATAAATATAAAGGTTCATTAATAATTGCTGTTTAATCCTGTCAGCTAAATGGTTACGGATGTATGTTTAGTATCTGAACAGCCATCTCTATTTGCTATTAAATACATCTGTTTAGTGACTTATTATTATCTCCAGTTTTAGACCTTATGAATGCAAAATGAAAGGATGATGGTAAGGCGACACACAAACACACAGTCATGTTTTACTTTTTGTTTGTGTTTTCCGCTTCGTTGTGTTACAGGCCTTCAGTGTGGTGTTCCAGAAGGCAGTGAGGAAGGCCCCCCCAGACGAAATGCTAAAGCAAAGAGTTTCTAACATCATTGACAGTATTACTTCCTCAGTCCACCAATACACCACGCGTGGTCTCTTTGAGTGTGATAAACTGACCTACACTGCTCAGCTTGCCTTCCAGGTAACACTGTCTTTCCTTACTTAACATGGTCTCATATGGTCACTTTTCCTGAGGCACTTTCTGAGACAGATGTAATCTTTTTATTTACTGAAACTTAGATTTTGCTGATGAATAAAGAAATCAACGTAGCAGAATTGGACTTCCTTTTGAGGTACCCTGCTCAGCCTGGGGTGTCTTCTCCAGTTGACTTCTTGTCAAATCACTCCTGGGGAGGAATAAAGGTTTGTTTTGTTTATTATTTAAGTCTAAATAACTGCTTGGAATTACCTACAATCTGTAATATTACAACAGTGCAAAAATAATAATGGTAACACTTTACTTGACAGGGCACAAATAAAATAGTTTTATACAATTACTTAATTATTAATTAACCACGAACTAGGTCTTATTTACATACTGATCTCATGATAATTCATCATTAATGAATCGTGATGCATGTTTTTGTAGTCCAAGCAGTTATTATATTTGTTACTATATCAGTTGATTCTGTAAATGTTTATTAACTACCAAAGGAACAACTAAGGAACTACTAAAGGAACAAGTACTGAATAACACAAGTGAAATACTGATCTCATCTTTGTTCATTATTAATAAATCGAGATGCATCTTTTATCTCAAGTAGCAACTTTCTTTGATCGGGATTGGTTGGTATATGGTATGACTAATGATTTGTACCTCAGCAGTACCTGAGTCAAATTGGAATGAGTTTATCCTGGGTATGACGTCAAACTGCATCCAGCCCTGCAAGCGGTCCTCCAACTTGCAGCCACCATAAAACAACTCGCAACAGCTCAGTCAAAACAAGCACAATACTCTTCTGCTGTCCGCGGGAGTAGCTCTCCTGCAGCCACTCACAGGAAGGCTGCATGCATCATGCAGGGGATGGGGGATAGCCTTCAAAACTTTCAAATAGCTAATAGGGTCAGGCCTGTTGGGGATCAGGGTTGGTGTGGTACTGAAGCATTGCCTGCTGCATGACAGCACTTGGGTCCCAGTTTGAGGGGGGCCATCTGGGTAGGGATGTGGAACCTCTTCTCTCCTTGGGTGTCTTATCTGTTGTCTCAGTGTATGCTTCGGCTACAGTGAGTGATATCTCATTAACCCTCTGGGGTCGAGTGCATCGTCGGCGATGCAGCGTACTTTTCGTGTCTATTTCCGTTTATATCTCACTGAAATCTTAATGTAGAATCCTGAAAAAATGCTGGCTAAATCTGTAACCTGTCTTTTTTTCAAAATGTCTATTGTCAGAATTTTTTTTAAATTAGGTTAAATTGGCAAAAAAGTAAACCATGTCATCTTTGTTTTACCTGCATTGGGGGCGTGTAGTGCTGCTGTCACCCGAAGATCGCTATTCACATTCTAAATAGCTGCAATAGCACGTATTCAAATAGAATTCACATGGTAATTTGGTGAACAACGCAACGGTGAAACGCGATCCTGATACAACCCCGTCAGCGCCATAAAAGGTGGGGGGACGGTGACGTGGCCAGGTGTCAATGGCTCATTCATACACATGAAAGTTGCTACATATTCAATGAAAGGAGCCAGAAATAGTGACATGAGTTTGGTTTTTCTTATTTATTTATCCAACTGAATGTTGCAACTACATTATTTATTCAAACTTAACAGCAGTCTGACATACTTATAATATTCATTAAAATAAAGATGAGTATAATAAATTAAGTTTACGATATTTGAAGAAATGTGTGATCATGCCCCAGTCAGTGAAAGGGTGTTTCCTACCCCTAGACCCCAGAGGGTTAAGGGAGACATTTTACTTCGGTTGTTGGTTGATGGGTGTCATTCCTCTGGTCATGGATGACTTCAGTGCAACCACTGGCACTGACAGGGCTGGCTACGAGAATTGTGTCGGTCCCCATGGGTCTGAGGACCAGGGTGAGAGTGACTCTATGTTCCGTGACTTTATGAAAGGTCAGAGGGCTGGATCCTGATTTCAATGCCCTGAGCCGCATCCTTGGACTTAGTACTCCAATATTGGTGCAGCAAAGGAGATGGGCCACATACTCTTGGGCAGATAATGGAGGCTCCTGCAGAACTGCAGGGTCTACAGAATTGCCCAGTTTGTGAATTCTGACTTGTTGCTACTCTGAATATGCAGCTTAGATCCAATAGGATAATACCTGCTAGGAGAATGAGGCTGGACTTTGCCAGACTCCGAGATCAAGCTGTTTTGATGATTTTGCATGCAGTTTGTGTGGTGACTCTAATGTGATGTGGGAGACCTTCTGTGATAAATCCCTGAAGGTTGTCGAGGGTTGTGTTGGTGTTGCCTGTGTACCCACAACGAGGTGTTTCATCTCGCAGGGCACCATGGATATTATTGAAAGGAGTCGCAGTGCACGACTTGATGGCAACTCCAGTCTGTACCAAGAACTGAGGAGGACAACTGTGAGGGCTCTGAGGGCAGATAAGGAGGCATTTGTTAGATGAATCTGTGAGCAGGTGACATACCATCTGTGATCTAGTGACCCACGTTCTGCTTGCAGAGGAATCCAAACATTACGCACATCTGAATCTGTTCCTCAGAAACTTGCAATCAGGGTGGGTGATGGAACGGTCCTTAAAAATGACACTGCAGTGGTGTCCTGGTGGGCTGGCTACTTTGAGCAGTTGTTTAAAGCTGATCCTCTGACTAGGATATTGGACAACTCTGGGTTCACAGTTCTCGAGACTGATCCTCCAATCATCTCTGAACCACCCAATCTCTCTGAGATTGCACAAGTGCTCAATCAGATGGGGGTAGTGAAGGCCACAGGAATCTGTGGTATCCAGGATGACCTTCTCCAGACTGGTCATAAGGCTGTCCTCCTGGCATTGCAGGAAATCTTTGCTTCCATTTGGCAGTCAGGCATCATCCTAACTGGATGGAAAGGGGGAATCTGGAAAGGGAAGGGTGATCGCCTGGATTGCAGCAACTACAGGGAGATAACATTGCTCTCAGTTCCAGATAAGGTCCTTGCTAGGGTCCTCCTTAACAGGATCCATGATCACTTGCTTGCCTGTCAGCGACCGGAGCAGTCTGGTTTTACACTTAAGAAGTCTACCATTGACCGCATCCTGGAACTGAGGGTTCTCATTGAGCGCAAGCATGAATATTGGCAGAGGTTCTTTACAGCCTTTGTCGATTTTCATAAAGCATTTCACTCAGTTGATTGAGTTGCCCTGTGGGACATTCTGTGAGGTCCCCTTAAAGTTACTGGGCGTCATGGCTGGCCTGTACACTGGTACTGTGAGTGCTGTGCAGAGTGGAGGGAGAGAATCTTCCCAGTTGATTCTGTGGTTGGCCCAGGGTGTGTACTCTGTTCAATGCTTGCGTGGACTTGGTGTTGGCCAGGGTCGTGGGGTCCAGCAGCTGTGGAGTATCTGTTGATAAAGATTTACTGATTTTGACTTTGCCGACAATGCTGTGATCTTAGCAAAGTCAATGGAGGCTCTTATCGTGGCTCTCAAGAGACTGAGCAAGGAGTCTGAGTGCTTGGAATTGCAGGTGTCCTGCATAAAGGCCAGGAACCAGGCCTTTATTGACTTCTTAGGCACAGTCATCAGTAGTGTGTCTGTCTGCGGGGAAAATGTCGACCTCATCGAGAGATTTACTTACCTTGGCAGTGACATTCAAATCTCTGGTGAATCTTACAATGAAGACAGCAGATGGATTATGAGAGGCTGGGGGGGTCATGAGGGGTGTGTGGCGCTCCCCATATCTTTGCACGAGGATAAAGGTCCAAGTCTTTAGTGTCCTTTAGTGACATACACGCTATCCAGTGAGCTGAGATGAAGACTGGACTTCTTCAGTACTGTATCTCTTTGGAGTATCCTTGAGGACTGCTGGTTTGACTTTCTGTTGAATGAACAGTTGCTAGAGGAGTCCCGAATGAGGCACATTACCTGCATTGTGAGTTATGCTACTCCGGCCATTTGGCACGTTTCCCTGAGGGTGAGCCAGCTCGCAGGATCCTCATTGCTGAGGACCTGAGCAACTGAACCAGGCCAGGGAGGGGCACCCATGTAAGACCTGCTGCAGCAGGTGGATGGCCAATTCTGGACTGTGGTTGTGCGACTGGGCCATGTGTGTGCCTGGGGGATCACCAGCCAGGATCCCGAGGAGTTTCACCATGTGGTGGATCATGCTCCATCAGCACATGCTGTCCAACCTGATCTGACCTGAGTATCTGAGTTATTACTAAGTTCTTGAGCCCTATCAAGTAAAGTGTTACAACAATCATAAAAAATCAATTGCTTCAAGAAGTGTAATACTGATGAAATGCACAGTAGAAATTTTCCTCAGAGATGATAGAAGCCATCACATATAGGAAAAATAAGCATCATAAGAACAACAAAAATGTTGTGCAGTTGAATAGGTACATTGAGATTCTTTCAATTATGAAGAAATTTTATTCAGCATTTTAAGGGGGGAAAGTATGTTTCCTTTTTTTTATCTGGACATCACAAGCTGTAAATAGTTTCATGATGAATTGGTTTCTTGAACTTTTGGACAGTTTGGCCATATTACAATTGGCCATACTAATATATGGACTGAATCTGCTCTGCTTTTGCTCTGATGTTCATTTGTGTTTCAGTGCTGTTATTAATGATCTTCTCGCTCCAGGCTTTGTGTGTCATGGATGAATTCCGGAATTTGGACCGTGATATTGAGGGATCTGCCAAGCGCTGGAAGAAATTTGTGGAGTCTGAGTGTCCGGAGAAGGAAAAGTTCCCTCAGGAGTGGAAGAACAAGACGGCCCTCCAGAGGTTGTGCATGATGAGAGCTATTCGTCCTGATCGCATGACCTATGCCGTGAGGTGAGAAATATCAGGTTTGAGCCCTTTTGGCCTTCTTTTATGGGTAGGTGACTAATGTTGGTTATTAAGACTAGAACCATGATATACAGCCTTGGAGGATTTGGCCAGCTTACAATGTAGATGCAGCCTCACTGCTTCCTTTAATTTTGTCACAAAGGGCTTCAGCAATTATCTTGAATGTAACTACTAGAATATTTTAAGAGGAATTACTTTAATAAGTACTATAATACCTGCGGGAAAGCAATGGTCATAAAAAAAAACATAAATCATGAATTCTTATTTTCAGTGAAATTTCTTTATCATTATACGTATATGTGAACTGTTTGTTCTGATAATTATATTGCTTATTAATCTCCCCTTGTGTGGATATCTTCCGGATGTACTTCCCTCAATGTGCAAAGACATGCAGCTAGGATAGCTGGTGTCTCTATATTGTCTATAGAGTATAATTGTGTATATTTATGGATTATGTTTAAATTGCATTGTGGGAACCAAATGTACCCCACAATTAGAAAAATTCAGTTTTTTTGACGTTTTTGGGAACTATTTTTCAGGTTTCCACAAAGATCTGTGAATGCAATCAAAAAAGTAAATTAGTCTCGTATTTTGTTTGGTTAGTTATGGTTAAGGTTAGGGATGGGTAGGGGTTAAGGTCGTCATGTTGGGATTCGAGTTTTCCCTATAGAAATGAATGAAGAGTCCCCACAAAGATATAATTACAAGCCTGTGTGTGTGTGTGTAGGTGTGTCTGTGTGTGCGTGTGTGTGTACATGCGCACACTGTGTATTTGTGAATGCTGCATTAATGAGACTTTTTAATTATCTTAAAGGGATTTTGTAGAAGAGAAACTGGGCAGCAAGTATGTGGTGGGCAGATCTCTGGACTTCGCCATCTCCTTTGAAGAATCTGGGGCAGCAACTCCCATGTTCTTTATCCTGTCTCCTGGTGTTGACCCACTTAAGGATGTGGAGAAACATGGTAACGTCAGTCTGTCCCAAAGGCTTCTTTTTTCCTTGTCAGGGCTAAGGGTGCCTATTCTATGATGAGTGTGGTTCCCTTCCATTCCAGTTGCATCACAATATTGCCTCTATCACTCTATCCATCCATCTGTTTATGTTCTGTTACCACCTGTGCTATTCACGATCACGGGGGAATCGCAGTCTATTTCGGAGGCTATAAGGCATAGGCGGCGACCAACCCAGGATCGGGTGCCAGTCCATCACAGGACACACTCACACGCCATTCGCTCATATACAGTATGCACACTTATGGGTGCACACCTACACACCGAATTTGGTAACTCTACATAACTTTAGCATGTTTTGGACTGTGGGGGAACTGGAGTACCCTGAGGAATCCCCACGACGACACGGAGAGAACATGCAAACTCCACACAAGGAACCCTAGCAGAGACTTTATTAATGTCAGAGATGTGAGGCAACAGTACTGACCAGTGTACCATCATGCTATCCCCTCTCCTATCACTGCACAGAGCAATGGCTATTTGGGAATTACTTGGTTGCTGATTGAATAGTAAAGGCGACCAGTGCACCAGTTATAGGCCAAAAACACCAACCTCTACAAACTTGGACCTATATTGTGGTAGTCTGTAGGATTTTATTAGCATTAAACAATGTCAGCAAAGAGAAATAAAATCAATTAACTATGCTGCAATTTAATTTAATTATTTTTCCTCCAGTATGTTTATAAATACTGATTATGTAGCAAAGTATAATTCAGGTTTACAGCTTGGCTCATTTGTCTGCAGTGATTTGAATTGCAGGTCGTGCAGTAGGACATATACTCGCTTGGCGCGCCAAACATGCCAAATCCACACGGACTGCATGTAATCAGCTCTCTTACATTCTGCGTGTGCCATAATGTCCCTAAAGACTTCCCAGCAAACGCAGGCCAGCTTATTCATGTTTTGACTTTGATTTCATTAATCTCTAATGGCCTTTGTGCAAAGCCATTACATCAGCAACTGCAGCTTCAACATGAGCGCTAACATTCCCCGCATTTTTAATTTCGTCATCTTGATTTTTATTTTTTTTTTGCATGTGTGTAAGCATGAATCACTCACACGCCATCTGCTCTCAATGCCCGTGTTTTGCATGTTTTACTTTCTTCCCCCCAACCACACTTATGCGTCTATCCATTTCTTCATAACTTCCTGTCTTTCGATGGCTCCTGGTAAGCCTGGAGCCTGTCCCAGAAGTCCCGGGCACAGAGCAGGCCGTACCCTGGACGGGGAGGCAGTAGATACAGTTCTTTGGAACTGTAAGACAGGCATGAGAATAATCAATCAGTAGCATATTTATCTTTAATATTTGTTTCAATAAAAGAGGAACTTCATCATGAATTTGGCTGCTTAACTCGTGTTTTCATGAAAGTATTTTTACACGTGTTCCTTCTGTTTGGAAGTAGTCTGCCTGGCTATAGGCTAGTAAACTCATAATGTTTTTTTTTCCTTTTAGGGAGAAAACTGGGTTACACATTTGACAACAGAAACTTCCACAATGTATCCCTGGGCCAGGGACAGGAGGTGGTGGCAGAGCAAGTGCTGGACCTGGCAGCCAAAGAGGGCCACTGGGTAATCTTACAGGTATGTGCTAGCTTTGATGCTCACCTATTGCCTGCATTGGTACTGGAAGCGTGGGTTTTATTGCCTGCAAACTGAAGCTCAGTGGAAGTTCGGAAATCCATTCAAAGTTAATGCTTTCAGCTATATGCACAAACAAACCACAACCGGTCGTTATTAATAAAACTCCTAGAAAACAAGCGTAAACACTTTAACTGTGATATATGAATGGAGCGCACAGCATCTCTTCTCCACCAAGGGTAGCTTGAGAATGGCTGGCTCCTTCCCCTAGGTGATTAATGGCCTAATGGGCCTGGCTGTGAAAAAGGGAGAGGAACACATCCAGATTTCCACGCTATCCAATCAGCCATTCTGGAGAGAGAGCCACATGTCACTACTCAGTCGATTAGATTGGAAAGGTGTGCTTGAAATGTCAGAACACAGACTTTTAATGCAGTAATGCATTTGAAAACCTACAAATATGGGGTATTTAAAGAGAAAATAAAATGAAACATTAAACATAATAAAATTAACACATTTACTATTTATAGCAGACTGTAATTTTCATATTTGTCCAGCATGATATTTTGCTGGTTATTCTTATATTCATTGCACTTTTCTCTGAGAAGAAAAGGAAGGTAAGGTCAGTTCTGGAGCCACAGCCCATGATTTTTATTTCAGGCGGGTGCTGTTTGCTAAGGCATGTTGCTGAATCTCAATGGGCTTTATTGATAGATATGAATGACACAAAGCGCAGAGACCCACCCCATGTTAGGGCATGCAATTAGTAAAAGTGTAATCCGCAGTGCAGAGCCAAGACTGCAAACATAAGCAGTCGTTTAATTATCTTTGTATAAGAGCAGCAATCAATACCTTTATAAAGGCTCATCCCTTGGCAACTGACTTCTATCTGCTTTATCATCTGCACACGCTATTCTGCAGAATTGGTGAGGCACTCCCCCTGATTTAGCATGCCACTTATGAATTCTGGTTTTGCCCAGAAGATGTAACGATCTTTAAAAGCTCTCCTTCAGTGATGGTTAATTATACTGCACCATGCAGGACTTGGCACTGGTCAGGCTGAGAGAGATGCAGTCATCCTCTGCAGTTAAAATGCAAATCCGATGCTTAATTTTCTTGAAATTTTTATGCCATAAGTTACATGACCTAAGAAATCTAAATTAATAATATAAGGATCCTTCAGGTGAAATTTTTATCATGAACTGTGAGGTGACCATCAAATAATAGCACAAATAATACTTGGAGACCTTTTCTGAAATCAGTGAAAATATGATAGTATATGTTTTCTAGGCCAGAATTTACTGACCAAAGGGTGCTGGTTGAGTAGTTGTTAAGGCTTCCCACCATGATGTGATTTCTGCTCTATTGGTTTTTCACGGACTGAAATTCAGGTCATGGCATAAACTTATTTAGATAAGATAGCTACTTTTTCATTATAAATCATGTTCTTATAAGTGTAGTTTAATGAGTCTTTTTTTGAACACGCCCTTTCAACTATTTACCCAATTGCACAGCTTTCAGAGCATGCATACCATGAATGCTGGGTCTTGTTTGTTGTCTGAGAATCTACTGCACCTACTGGTAACTTATTTGCCATGTAGCAATAAAAAATATACTAAAAACCTGGATTATTCTGGTTATTCACATTGCACTGCTATTATTTTGAACAATACTGTATACAACTTAATTGCAACACATCCACTGCATTTTGTTAGACTGTAAGGTCTGTTCTGTTATAATGTCAAGAAGAGGAAGTGACAGCATGCCACTTAACACAAGCAATTTGATCAAATGTCGCACCATAGTGCAGAGTGCATGGAGTTTGCTGATGCTAGCAGAGAAAGACCACAACAAAAACTTTAGCATACACCCAGGTGTACTTATATTGGTGATTGAAACTGAAACGTTATTTAGATCTAACATTAAATAAAATTTGTTATTTAATTTTAGATATAACTAATGCTTCAGGTTCAATCACCAATATAAGTACACCTGGGTGTATGCTTTCTTCCCCCTATAAAAAAGTGAACGCTATCAAGCAGACCAGTCACAGTCCTTGTGGTCTATGTCGCTGTTATGGCTTGATATATTTCAAGGGAGTTGCGCACCAGGCCAAGGTGTAGGGTCCATGGTTATGTCGTACTTATGGTGTCCATTCAATGCAGAAGTATAAATCAGTCTATCCAGTCAGTCAAGGTTCCTCTGTAAAAACCTTTCAAGCTGAGAATTTGGAATACTGATATAAGTGATTATAAGGTAAGTAAATACGGAAACTGCTTATATTGATCATATTTATAGTGACCAACTGCTTATATGGATGAAAAAGCTTGGGACAGAATCATTCCTGTCCAAATACTGTTTAATAATCTGCTTATAATAATCAAGTAGTCTGCTTACAGTGTTCATTTTGGGTCTTTTTATATGTGAAAATGTTTGGGAAAAATTCATGTTTTCTTTTTCTTTTTTTTTTACTTTACCTTGATAAGCCTGCTTTGCCTTATGGTAATTACCCTGTCTGCTTCTGGCTAGCTACTAGAGGCTAATGCTGCATGCACAGAAAACCTGATGGAAATAATAAACTAATTTGCTCTACAAATATAGATTCATCAAAGCTTATGATAAACCATCAAAAACGAGCCAAGGAGATGCAGCAACAAAACTACATTAAGCTATATTTTATGTACAGTAGGCTACTGTTTTGTAGCGTATTTGAATTATACATATTTTGTTAATTTTCTTTGTTCAGTACTGAAATTTGATATAGCTGTACTGTATTTTGAGAGTAAAATTCAGTAAAAAGCGATGCTGTGCGTTTTATTACTTTATAGTTATGTAATAAATGTACAAGTGTCAATTAGATGGTATGTTGCCCAATGAAGCCCCTTCTCCCCACAGTCTCTTCTACATAGTGAGGCAAAACCTACAGTACAGTTTATTAATCAAACACTGGTATCGGATTGCTACTTGGTATCTGCCAGTACCCAAAGCTCAGCTATCAGTCTGTGGGTAGTGTTTAAGCTGAGTAGCACTAAATTGCAGGTTTTGTGGTTTTATTGCCATATTTACATTGCACATTTAAATTCTTACTTGCATATATCCTTCATATTAGTATCAACGAATATAATAGATACAGTGACAACAATCAACAAATGATAACTTATAATACCACTGTAAGTACACTCCAATAAAATGAAATACATATTTTTATTTGTTTAATTTTGTATTCTCAGCATAGCTCTTATACAGACAATTATTACTTTTTTTACACTGACTGGGCAAATAGATTTATATATTATCATGATGTGCTTTTAGGCCTCTGAATATATTATGTGCGTATCTCATTTATTTTTGTGGTTCCTGTAAGTTAGTTTATTTAAGGCTCCTTCTTGCTTTGTGTCCTGCTTGTAATTTTAATTAAGTGCCTTCCATTTCAGTCCCCACTGGGCAGGTGCGTAACCCTATGTCCCATTCAACGCTGGATCAGGACACATAAATGAAAATTAATTATATTTAATAACACCATTATTCGCTTAATAGTTCTGAATATGCTGATAGCTATATGTTAAAAAAGTACTAAAAACGTTTTTTTCCCAGCAGTTCCCCCATCACATTCATTCACAAATAAGCAGTATGACAAAGTTTTTAATATTCTAGAATGCATAATGGATATAATGGGATTTAAATCAGTGCTCCAATTTAAAAGTAAATGTGTGAGTAATTATCCAAATACAAAACACATGAGTAAATAAGGGGTAGCAAATACATTAGAAGAAGGTGCTTCTACAAAGGTATGGTTCATTAAATTCAGTAATCCACATGTTAAGGTGAGATTGGGATAGGATATTATTGAAAGACATCATCCATTATGGACTGCATGACTGAAAACATGTACTCCTTGGCTGTGGTTTAAGATGCAAAGGAGAACAGATGAGCAGCTCTGAACTAGCTGTGTGAAAATATCAGTCTGAGTTATGACGGTTTCATCAAGTACAGTCAATTTAAAATGTTACATAGTGGCACACTTCATCGTAATATGGTTCCCATTCCAAAACTGTTGCTCTAAAGTACTTTAAAAGGATATATTAAGAATGACACAAAAAATGCAGTTAACATTCATTCGTATTATGCAGCAATTAAATTGAAAAGGAGTAGCAGAAGCTGATAGTGCAGGATACGCCACTGATGGTCCAAGATCCCCTCCATTCTCATCCTTAGCCATTAGAACTAACTGAAATGGTGGTGCAGCTGTGTTTCCAGCAATGACTATCAGTGTTGGGGATGTAAATGGTGGATGAAAGTCTTCCAGTTCACGTTCCTGACATTTGCCCTAAACGCAGCACCTAGTCATGGAGAAACACTGAATTAGAACAGCTGAAATATGATGATCCATGACAATATACGGTAATGTGTAGCAGCATCAGCAGTGTTTTTGAAGCTATTACACTAGGATAGGCTATGAGCTCTCATGAGCTCTTCTAAAATAGCTGGTCTTCAGGATGGATTGAAATACCAGCACTCATAGCAAATTATAGAGGTGCGTCTCAGACAGTTTGGCAAATTTCTCCTGGAAGATTGGTAGCATTCTAGACAGAATCTTTGCCAAGGCATGTTAAAGCTGTTCTGTCGGTTTACATTATAGTGCTCCAACTCCTTGTTGACTTATGAGATACAATTTTTGCAGTTAATTGCAATTTTGATGCATGGTACCGATAAAATAAACCAGAGTTGTTAAAATCCATCCACCCATCTTTTAAACCACCAATGTAGTTCAGGGTCATGGGGAGGTGGGACACAAAGCAACATTATAGAGGAAGGGGGTCATCACAGGGCAACATTGTGGGGAAGGGGGGACGTCACAGGACAACCTTATGGGGGAAGAGGGCATCACAGGGCAACATTATGGGGGAGGGGGGACGT
>JABFEB020000092.1:18237576-18251857 GCA_019775895.2 Stomatorhinus ivindoensis
AGAAGGCCTTCCTCTTGTTTGCAGGCAAGGCTCTTTACAATAAGTGTGAATACATACATACATTGCTCAATACATTTAGCACAAAGTTCATCTATAGAATAACACAGGATTACCATCTTTTCCACTCTAACATTTACTGATTGGTCAGTGATCATTTCCAGTAAGTACATTTTACAGTAGATTGTTATCTGTGAGTACCTGTACTTATGTGGCTGCCTTATTGCACACATGTCGCTTTGAATTAAGCAGAACTTAAAGTTTTTTACATGTGGATGATATCACCATGGTACCAATTTCTTTAAAAATAAAAAAAATATGATGTATATCATAAAAACTGGCGATTAAATTATTTTGATTGAGCACCACTGAGACAATGTCAGAGTGAACTGTCACCAAGGAACATTGCTTAATAGAACACATTATTAAAACAAACACAGTTCCAACCAGTCATTGATATTTATGAGCGGACAACCTGAACCCATCAAATGGATGGCAAGGCTGACGGCGTTAGCTGAGCATGTCACGTGCCACTGTTTTTGGCAATATCATCGAATATTTAAGCATGTTCTGTAAACCCTCCTGAAAATTGGGAATTGAGCAGAAAGTGTGGTTCTCCCAACCATCACTGTCTGGCAATACTCAGCCGTGGCAGTAATGAATGGTGACAGCTATCCTTCTATTTTAATAACGCATGAAATAATTCGTATTTTGGTTAAATATTTCATTGAGCTGCAGAAATGCTTATTGCCTCCAGGTGCCCTACGACGACCTCCGCTACCTTTTTGGTGAGATCATGTATGGGGGACACATCACAGATGACTGGGACCGCAGACTGTGCCGAAGCTACCTGGAGGAGTTCATCAAGCCTGAGATGATGGACGGAGAGCTCTCCCTAGCTCCTGGTTTCCCTTTGCCTGGGAGCATGGACTACAACAGTTATCACCAGGTTTTACATACCCCCCCCCCTCATTAAAGGAAACAATGGTTTAACATGTCACTACAAATAATGCTGAGCGCTGAGTATGCAATGGTAGTAGGAAAGCCTACCTCCCCTGTGTTAGTATACTGTATTAGAGCCAAGATAGGAATTGGTAGCCTGATGTGGCAGCGGTGAAACATACAGACCACTTGTGCCTCTCCCTCCATTACATCAGGGAACGAGACATATTTCATTGCTCCAGATGGTACTCATTTGGCATCTTTGCATTGCAGAGGCAGACACCACTGTGGGTATAGTGTTCTTTTTTACTCTCTGTAAGTGTGAGGAGAATGAGAATTCATTCAGTCTAAAAGAGGCCTTCAAGAGTAATACTGAGCCCTGAACCACCTGCAGGGTTGGGCCCACTTCAGCCATAATGGGCAGATTTGGGGGTTGGGGCAGTCAGTGAATTACAACTGCAATACAGCAGCCTTCAAGGGGATAAATTAAGACATTTTTACTATTGCATCATACCTGGTTTCCCTCTTGCCTTTGCTGTTAATGACCAGCAGAAACAGCTAGGTAACAATGAAATGGGTTTCTCTCTCTTTTCGTCTCTACCTATGTGTGAAGATGTAAATACAGAGGGATGTAATTTCGGCCAGCGGGGCGGCCATGTCAGGCTGTGCCCAGTGCGCTCGGTTGATTGTTTCTCCAAATCACAGGTTATACGGCGTGAGCGGCAGCCACTTGATTGGCAGGGATGTGGATGAAGGGCATTCTGTAAAGCACAGCAGTCCATAGGAAAAATGGCAGTGGAGCTGCAGTTTTAATTAAGAAAGCTTTGCATGCTTGTTTACGACATAATCACCATTAGCATTATTATTTTCGTTATGGTTTTCGAGATATTATTATTTTTTTCACAAAGCCGTCCTTTTTTTTTTAAATAATAGTTAACTAGTTTGTACATGAATTTTACCTGCATGGAGAAAAAGATATTATTCAGTGTGCTGTCTGTGTTGCTTTTCCATCAGTACATCGATGATGCTCTCCCTGCTGAATCCCCGTATCTTTATGGGTTACATCCTAACGCCGAGATTGGATTCCTAACCCAGACCTCAGAGAAGCTCTTCCGGACTCTGCTGGAGATGCAGCCCCGAGACAGCAGTGCAGGAGAGGGCAGCGGGAGTACAAGAGATGAAAAAGTAATTACAGACGCTATAGTACTGTTGTGTATATCTTCTGAAGCATTATGTGCCTCTTTTGCTATTCCCTCAGTTTCAAAGGTTTCAGACCAGGATCACGCAAATCAGCCTTGTACCCTGACTTCTCTGTTAATCGATACTATTACATATGGCTAATTTTCAAACTACATCGTTGCCATGTGCTCTGGAAATCTCACATTTCAACAGCAATTTAACACACTGAGACTTTATAAGTCAGGACACTGTCTACTGACTTTGGTGTTCCCAACCTTTTTGAAGGTAGCGGACCAATTTGCGTCGCACAAAATTTTCAAGGTCATTTGGCGATTTTGTAAGTTTAACCGTTTCCATCTTTCACATGATACGGCCGTGAAGTGTTGTAAAAAATGGAAATATATAGCATACTTAATAGAAAAACATAATAAATCTAACAGATAACATTAAATGGTTGAGTTCTGATACATATATATTATGTCTGATGCATATAGATTATATCCTCTGAACTTTAAGGCAAACATAGATTTGTGTTCTTAAATTGTTATGAAGTATAAAATTTTTGAAGATTTACAATGTCAGTGCTTCATAAACAAGCTTCATATAAATTCTTTTACAGTTCTATAGAGGTCTTCTAATACCATCCTTAAAAGATAAGATTGTGACTCTTAAGCTGATTTCAAGTAGCACTTTTCTGGAGTGCCTATCTACCTGACTATAATCACAGATTTGAAGTTAATTGTTTTGGGAATTAGATATTTCTTGAAGTTTGTGAGAGACAAGGACATCACTCTCTGAGTCACCCTTTGGCTCCGTTAGTGGTTATTTTTTTCTGCTTATTATTTCTGTAGATTATTATTTTTTTTAATGTTCCTAACATACCAGTAGAAGTGAAACAATGTCACATTTGCTTCTAAGATAGCTGTTACCTCCAGACTGTAGCTAGTTTCACTTTGTATTTACCTTGTTATGGGGCTCAAGTTCAGTGATCTGAATCCCAACACCCTCTGTGCATCTGTGTATAGAGTTTTTTTATGTTCTACAAGTGTTTTGCGGATTTCATACCACAGTCTGAAGATGCGTTTTATAAATAACCCATTGAAATGAATGGGTGGTCCCCAAAAAGATATGAAAACGTGTGTGTGTGCACTAAAACCCCCCCACACCAAAAAAATAAATCTTGTACTGATAGAAGATACATGGATGTTACTCATGTAGCATGTTCCTTCATTGTGACAGTATTTCCCTCACACTCTATCTTTTGGCCCAGTGTTAATCTGGCAGTCTGCAGAGTTTGCAGCCAACGTGGCTGAGCCCATATTACATTTAAACTGTAAAGCTAGAGGACATTTGTATGGTTGGTTTTGTCTTCGGTGAGCTTCAGGTGCAAAAATGAAATACCTGACAAGGGAACCTATTTTATAAAGTGATCATGCTGAGGATAATGAAACCTGTCTTCAGTAATTTTCTCTGTGACTAAAGATATCTGAAGAATGCTGTGACAGATGTTTTCAGGTAGTTCCTCAGAAATATCCATAGGAATATACAGCAAAGCTTTTGTTTTGATCTCTCCCACGCCCTCAATCTGCTAGTCTCTTGTAGGAGCATTATTGACTGCTAAGCACATTTGATGTATAGTGTTTGAGCTTCTTTGTAGTCTTCTTCCCCATTGAATTTAATGACTTTTGTCCTGTGAAAACTCAGTTGAATTTTCCCTCTGTAACTGAGAAAGCAGTGTCTTTCATAATGAAAAATGAATTAGGACCCCATCCAACACTTTTTATCATCTACCAAACATTTTTTTTTTTTCATCAACCCCTTATTTGGGCTTCCGTTACACAAAGATTTAGCCTGCCATTCTTGGCCTTTTGTACTGAACACAGTAAAATAATTTTTAAAAATCATCTCAGCTATATGTTTATGACTTAGGCCGGGGCACACATTTGTCCCATCAGATCAAACTGTGTCTAACTTCTCCAGACCCCCTTGCTGTATTCTGACATTTAAAATATGACAGATGAGAACAATGTCAGTGCACCAGAATGTATTATGAGAGATGACCTTTTGAGTTTAAGAATAGGGTCATTCATGTCTTTACAACTGCCAAAAGCATGGGCTTATCAATAGGTGTGTTTAGCATCTTCATGTTCTTGTTGCTGAATGAGGAATATGTGTTTAATGTAAGCTTTACCTTCCAGCATTTTACATCCTCTGTCAAATAGGACTTTAAATAATGGGTCTACCAACATATGTATGCCCGGATATTAGGCTTTTTAGTACTTTATTGATGTTTACTTATGCCCACAATTTGATAAGCAGATAAGTAGTATGCCTAAAATATTAATGAGAGGAGTATTACGATTCCCAAAAGTCAATAATCCGTATAAATTTGGCGTACCTTTATGTTTATTAAATTTGGTTAGCGGAGCATGCTTATCAAATTGCGGGCATAAGTAAACGTATGTATGCTAGCAAAAAGGTGGCGTCCAGACTGATTTTGCCAAGCGTAAATATGCTACAGCTGTGGTCAAAATCATTAGTCCTTCCACTGGATTGGAAAAATGAACAGAAAAAATTGCTTGCCCACTATAAAATGTATACTACAAATGACTATAGATAGTTATTGTGTACCGTGCATTCACTTTTTTTCTCCAGTTTTTCAACATGACTTGGCAGACTGAACTATATGAGCTTCAAAAGGCTGTCAGGGGCCCAGATCCTGCCTTACATCTACATCTGCAAAACTGGGCTCAAAAACTGTAGAATATAAAAAAACAATATATGTTTTCTTGTATTTCAAATGCCAACATAGCATTTCTGAACTGGTGTGAACAAAATAAAAGGTCGGTTTAATTCCTTTTTCTATATGTACATATACTTGAAATAATTAAATAGTAGGTTTTCAAAGCTATTAGCCGCAGCAATTGTTTGTATAATTGTTCAAGAACACAGGTTTATAATATGCAGATGGCTAACATTACCTCGCTTATTTTGTTCTGTTCAAACTATGTAGCCTATCGAATGCAACACATTTCCAAATGACTGTAGCCTGTACAGGACCTGAATAAGCTTTTATTTTTCAAAAAAGTTTATACTAAGCTTAATTTGCTTAGTTCATCCATGTAGTGATTGCAATAGAAAGAGCTGAAGTTGTTCTGATGTAACTTGCCTCTCAGCTCTAGAGAGGCACAGTGCATATAAAATGATGCGATGAATAAAAGCACACAAGACATGGCATTGATCCAGAGACATTTGGGAGTTCGGAAGTTAGACATAATAGGCTAATTCAAATTCATTTTAAGTTGTCGGTTACACAGAAAGGAAGATAAAGGTTTGAGCTGTGGAGAGATTTCAAATTAACAATCTCTTCCAGAATAACTAAAAATGGCTTTCCTCAATTACTTTTTTGTTCCCAGTAAAATACTGCTTGGTTAGTTTTTTTTTCTCCTTTCTTTCCTGAATGAATGAGTGAGTGTTGCATTTATATAGTCATTCTGAAGACACCCAAAGCGCTTTACACTTCCACCACTACAAATGTTTTTGTGTTTTGAAGGAATTTAGATGCCTTCTCTTACATATTTGTATCAATTGTCTCTATGCAGGTTGTTGTCTCCTTTCTCAGACATGGCATTCTAGTGTAATGTTGATTTTATTTATTAATGTAGTAATTAATATAACTGTGTGTGAGTGTGTGCATGTGTGTGTGTGTGTGTGTGTGTATACTATGGATGGGAATGGTGACTCTTTTAAGAAGTAACCCACAGGGACAAATTTTCAACTAAAATAAAACCAGGGATATAGCATATAATTGTGGTTCAGGTTTTTGTCTTTATAGCCATTAATACATAATAAATTGGTTCTTAGTGATGGTGGCTAGTCAATGAAATTTTTCATTGCATTATGACATAATCTTTCTATTATGCCATGCTGCCTGTGGACAGCTACTTCCTGGAACCCATGAATCATACAGGATTTGGCAAAGTGTTTGCCAAAGTATGAAAGAAGTATAGCAGTATTCTAATACTCTGCCGTATTCCAAAGAATAGATCATACTAAAATGAGACAGATTCTAGTGCTTTACTCCCATGACTTTCTAGATAAAGAGCACATATATTACTAAACTACAACTTCCCCACTCCCTCCCATAGTCATTTGACTAGAACCACCTTGTGTTTCATATTTTCATTTAATCCTTATAACATGTTGTCAATATGGTTATATGGTTTTTAGTCAACAGTGGTTTACAGTATGCTGTTGATTAAACTGATACTATATGGTATTGAAAACAATTCTACGGCATAGACTCTTTCTGTCTTATGGTTAATAAGCAATATAATTGATCTGTATCCTGAATAATAATAATAATAATAGTATAATTATTGCTCTGTGATTTTTTGCAATAATGCACATGCTGCCCAACAGGTGAAGTCTGTTCTGGATGAAATTTTGGAGAGACTGCCTGATGAGTTTAATATCCCAGAGCTTATGGGGAAGGTGGAGGATCGGACACCTTACATCGTGGTCGCCTTCCAGGAGTGTGAGCGCATGAATTTCCTAACACAGGAAATCAAGCGCTCCCTGAAAGAACTTGGTCTGGGATTGAAGG
Organism: Stomatorhinus ivindoensis; assembly: GCA_019775895.2. NCBI lineage: Eukaryota > Metazoa > Chordata > Actinopteri > Osteoglossiformes > Mormyridae > Stomatorhinus > Stomatorhinus ivindoensis. The sequence goes on from JABFEB020000092.1 coordinate 18,244,301, forward strand.
CAAGTGACTTATCATTAATACACAGATGGATGGATTGGTGGATGGATGGATAGGCCTCAATTGATTTATTTATTTAAGTCAGACACTGACACTCAGAAAAAAAGAAAAACCTGTGCAGTGTCATCATTTTTTTTTAGTGTGGATGTTAATTTCACAGATAATTCATAGTATTGAACCGTGACGTGCCATTCATTGTACCATTGTAATCAAGCTAGATCAATTTTTACTAATTGTATAAATACATTTATTTCTTGTGCAAGTCTTTTAACAAAATCAGTGGACGTGAAGGATAGGAGCTTTTTAAAAACGAGTGTTTATAAAAAATTTATATTCAATACAAAATACTCAAAGAATTTGCTGACTTTCCAAGTTGTTTTTATTACTGAATCAATGAATCATATCATAGTCTTTTGCTGACAGTTCTTGTATTAATATTTATTATAATCTGCCCTTATAATCTTTGCAGCAAGTCTGCTTTATTGCCTGTTAAGAACTATGGGCTTTTATGTTGAAATTGCTATTGTGGAGGCTTTCGGACATACTGTTTCGAAGAAGCTGTCCTTCTTGCTACAGGGAAAAAAATCTTCAATAAACATTATCCGACCAACCCAAAAAACACAGATGCCCAGATCTTGCAGATTATGGGAAGTGCTCATTTCTGAAAAGCAATATTTGTTAAATATAGTACACTGCTGTATAGAGAGTGACTGTATGATAATTAATTTCCCACACATGGATAAAAAAAACCTTAATTGAAATAATTGGTAATAGATTTTTAGTTAAAATTAATTTTTAAAAATGCCATGTGCCACAGTCAATGTCATCGATAGGGCAATTTTGTTTTTAATTACGGTAGTTTTTTGTTTTCAGAACCCTTTGTCTATTAAAATTATTTTGTGCGTTAAAAAATGAGCAAAAACTACATCAAGGCGTTGTAAATGTTCAGAAAGTTTCTTTAACGGTATTTGCAATAGGGCTTGTTAAATTGTTAGAGTAGCATTTTCAACCCTATGACCTTATAGGCTGTAATTTCTTTGTTATATAAGGTTGCGTAAGGCGCCTCAGTGGTTAGCACTGTGTCTGACATTTATCTGTTCTACCTTCATTTTGATGCATTTTTTCCAAGTATGCTGAGTTACTTCTGTCAGAAAGTATGCGGCCAGGTGAATTGTCATCTCTGCTTTGCCCTTAGGATGTGATTGTATGAGTGTGTGTCCTGCAATGGCCTGGAATCATATACAGAGTCTCCTCTGCCTCCTGTCCTACATGCATTTGCATCCTGGGATAGTCTTCAGGCACATTGCAGCACATTGCAGCCTTCTGCTGGATAAGCAGATGTGGAAGATGGATGGACAAATGGCATATAAGCTGATTATTGTATATTATAAGCTTTGTATAATATAAGCTTTCATTGTAGGACATCTAAATTTAAGAATGACATTTTGTGTCTCTTCTTACTTCCACTTATTTGTCAATATTTTTTCATTTGAACATTATGCTATATATTATGTACTATATTTTTCTTCATATTGCGTTTGTTTATGGACTGAAGGATGTTAAAGAAACAAGCATGGCTAGGTGACTTATTCTGCACCGAGGGCAGACAGCTCAGTTTTCATGAGAGTCATGCACCATTTACTTAGCAAAAATACATGTATGCTTCTTATTGGCAAGTATGTTGGGGGCAGTTACTGCTGACATCGGTAAACGGTTAATGAGGTCACCGTGATTCATGAGAATCAGGGAGTTAGGGGAATACGCAAGGGAGTGACTGAGTTCATTGTTTGGCTGTAAACTAAATTAAAGGCATCACAATGAACAATGACTGCAATCCTGCTTATTTTGGTTCTACATTTGGCTTAAGGACCGTGTCTATGTTCCTCCCCACAACTAAAGTAAATATTGTTGAGATGGTATTGATACGGTATCCCTGAAGACTTGATCACTAATATGGTATTACTCTACTTTGGATTCTTGTTCGCCTCTCGTTCCCCTTGTGAGAAAAGGCAAACCCATTTTTGTATGCTTGACATTATGATTCCAAACTGTCTTCTTGAATTATTAAAAATTCACGTAAATGATTTAGTTTAAAGGTTTTTGTTTTTGTTACCTGTATTAGGGGGAGCTCACAATGACAAGTGACATGGAGAATCTGCAGAATTCCCTTTTTCTTGATCAAGTTCCGGATGCATGGACAAAGCGTGCTTATGCGTCAATGTCTGGGCTGGCCGTCTGGTTCATGGACCTACTCAACCGCATCAGAGAACTAGAAACGTGGACGTCGGATTTCACCCTGCCGTCTGCAGTGTGGCTGGCTGGCTTCTTCAATCCTCAGTCCTTCCTCACCGCCATTATGCAGTCCATGGCGAGGAAGAATGAATGGCCGCTGGACAAGATGTGTCTACAGTGCGACGTGACCAAGAAGAGCCGAGAGGAGTTCAGTAGCACGCCGCGAGAAGGAGCCTACATACATGGCCTCTTCATGGAGGGAGCACGCTGGGATATACAGGTACGTCCTCAGCAACAGGCGGCCTCTTGGTCAGAATATCATCATTTGAGGTCAGAGGTCAAGCTCTCCAGTCTGTGCATATAATCGCTGTTAAGTACCTTTGACATTCATTCCTGTGAGTGCTTGTAATTTTGAAAGAACATGTATACATTCTGCTCTCCTTAAAGGCATCTGTGAATTGCATTAGTATTGCTATTAATTACCAAATAAAAACAGTAGGTACAGGCAAGATTTAATTATCAGCATGGCTGCTTTTCGTATGTTAGAGAAAAGACCAAGATGCCAAAGTGAATTTCGTTTCTGGGCTTGGGGGGGCTTTGGTTCTGATAACCATCTCATTCATATGAATGAGTTCTCTGAATTCAAAGATCAAAATTATATACAAATGTAGTTTGTATTTTTTTTTCCATGTTTTTAATGATGTGAAATATACATATACACATTCAAATTCCAAAATCTAGTATGAGCAAATCTGACAGAATTTTGAAGAACCAAAGTATGCAAACTATATGTTGCTTATAGAAATATCCCCATTTTCTCTTTTTAATGTAACATGCGGCTTGTATTCTTCTGTAGATTATGGTTGCATATTGTGATTTTTAATACTCTACTACCTAATACTACCAGCATAACATTGTTCTGGCAGACATGGGCAGTGATAGTGACTTGCATGGAGAAATGTAGTTTTTTTTTTAATTATTGAGTTCTTTGTTTAACATCTGATGTGTAAGCCATTCGATAGGCGTTGTTAGCTTAGGAGATGTTTTACAATTATTGTTGATGCACCTGAAACCTTCAGCCTTTTTGAATGACCTGTAAGATTGGCTGGACATGAGGTCCTCTTGGATATTTATGTAAAGTGAGATTTTATCAGTTCCATTGAACAGTCACAGGGACAAAAATCAACTTATAGGCTTTTTCCCAGTGTTCGCTAATGGCGATTTGATAGGTTGGTGTATAGAGTGCCAGGAAGATCACATGCGAGTGTAAGCTGCATATCCTTAGTGGGAAATATTGGTCAGAGATTGAAGGACTGTCTTGGATTACTCTCGTTATCCAAGGCCTGTAATTTACCATTTGAAGAAGGAAGTTGAAAGTAACTCGCTATGAGGAAAGCAAGTGAAGAAACTGGCAATTCTGTGAGGATGATTTGTTGGGTGATTTTCTAAAGACGGGGACATTACAAGCTTGCAAGCAGAGTCTGAAACCTGAGGGGAGGCAGCCAGCTGTGTGCGGGAAGTTGAGTTAGAAGAAGATAAAGGGAATTATATAATAGGTTACATCCTGGAGGAGGGGAGAGAAAATGGGATTCTGTTGCCATGTTGTGGGTTTACAAGATTTGATGAGTGTGGTTGGTGTCACGTAAGGGAAAACACACCAAGGGAAAGGAGATTATTGACTGTTTTTGTATATTTAGGGTTTGGTCAGGGTGCTAAGAAACCAAGGAGTAGAGAGGATTGACAGAGAAATGTATTGATTGTTGCTTTTATGATAATGGGGGATATCATCTTCCTTAAGCACAAAAGAGGGGGTTGATGAGGGAATAGAAAAGGAAATCAATCTGGAAGGATTATTATAAGATGGCATCATCTTGTCAGCATTGCAGAGAAAATACCAAAGGTACATGCAGATCAAGATCAGGTTGGTTCTTGCTTTGTCTGCCAGTCTAAAATCTGTGAGTTAGCTGCCATGCGAAAATGAAAATCATATGGAAAGTCAACCTCACAGATGACCATTTACTAGAGGCCATCTGCATAGCAATTTCTCTGGGAGAAATGAAATGTTGTGCATTATCTTATTTATGCAGGATGTGCTTCTAAAGTTTAAGTGATGCAACATGAGCCTGAACTATATTCTCACAAAGCAATCAAGCAGTCAATATACTTTATAAAATAAATTTCTCATGAAACTGATGTAATTATTGACACGATTTAAATGGTAAACGTACTGCGTAAGAGACAAAGGTGAGTCTGGGAAGAATTTAAGTTTCAATACCTGGACAAGGGCTCTCTCTTTTACATGCAGGGAAACTGACTGTAGCCTCAGTGTAGTGGATTTTCTCTTCAGATAAGCAGTAAGGAGAATGGTAAGGTGCCACGAGTGACACTATATTTTAACAATATTGAGAGATCTCCCCTTGACAAGTGACTTTGAAAGCTTGTGCGGAATAACTGAACTGCTTGCCTAACAGAGCTTGTCGATGTGTCTGAATTTGAAAAAACGTACAACCTCATACTGCGTCATGACTGAGTGGTGCTGGACACGAGCTGCTGAAGAGCTTGAGAGGGAGCTTTGTGCTATACAAAGGAATCAATAGATCGGAGAAAACAAAGAACTCTTACTTTCTCTGCTAAGTTGGCCAGCACAGGGACGGGCTCCCAGTACACTGCAGGCAAAAGCTATCCAAACCATCTCGCATATAATAAGCAAAATGGTGCTGGCAATCCTCAGAGCTTAGCATGCTATATGTGGGGAAGAAGATGAGAACTGTCAGCCCCAAAGTGCTATTTTGCAGATAAAGTTCAGTGGACGTCTTGATCTGTTTAAAATTGTGACTCATGACAAGCATGGTAGCAGAAAGTGTGACACAAAAGATCTGTAATGCAGAGGCAAATGTTTCCAGGGGAGAGAAACACCATTCTGCCTGCTGCCTAAAAAGTCTCTCTGTGCTTGTCCTATAATATACCATAGTGGCATCATGTATTATTCATGTACTGTGTGAATTTTGAATAGATGTGCAGTCAGAAAGTGTTTTGCTATGGGAAAGGGAAGGATGCACATGTGTTGCTACTCAAGCACCCCTTTTGCATATTTATCTCAGTCCTGTGAAGCTGATTGGACAAAGGAGCGTGCGTCGATCAGCTGTGGTTTGCGGTCCGCCATGATACTTTTCCAAATCAATGAACAGAGAGAGTGTGAGATCAAACACGTGTACAGTCTCATTTTGGCAAAAATGTATTGCATATATACTGAACTAATACTTAATTTTGTTATGGGCTGTTTTGATTTTTGCTTAAAGTATTAATTGAAACATTTATAAAGAGCGAATAATCACAATAAATTGCAAGAAATCCAAATGCATTGTGAAATTACACATTTTTTGTGATTAATCCAGCCCATTGAGTAGTTAACCTAGTTACTATAATGTACTAAGGCCTAGTACCTGAATTATGTGTGTTCAGATGGTGAGGTTGAAAGATACATTAGACTTCTGAGTGGCACATAAGCTTTTACCCTTGTATTTGTATCTCAGAAAGTCTTAACAGTGCTCAGATTTTCATAGGGCAGTTGAATTATAGACCATATGTCATATAAAACAATTCCATGTGTGTTTTGTGAAAGCCTGTAATGCCAAGGGGTTCTTAATGTCAGCCTGGTTTCATCTACCCTGGAAGAACTTTGAAAGGATTTATCATTAAATTCAAAGTCAGACAGCCGGTTGGAGGTTCTAAACTGGCATTACAGGACAAATGGATTATACCATTAAAGAATGGCATAGCAGTGGCACGGAACATCCGTACTGCTCTGGATTCTTAAACATACACTGAGGGTTTTAGAGAGAAATACTGAATGATTCTAACAACATGCATTTACTATACAGTTTTCTTTGAGTGGCTGCCTTTGGCTAAAACAATTAGGCTTCTTAGGGAATTTGAGGTCAATATGTTTTTCACTATATGATAGCACTAATTTTTATAAATCTAAGGTTGTGTATTGTGTAAGTTACGTTGTAGCTACCAAAATTGCCGTTTATATGTTTATAGCAAGAACCCCCTGAGCAGTTTGTAAAATAAATCCTTAAGGCAAATTGCTAAGCTATTGATTCAGTTGCCAGTATCGAACAGTAAATAGAGCTCATATTAATTATTGAATTAATATTGCCATCTCTACTTCCAAAATGATATTGAAGGAATATGTGTATGTTTTTTTTCCCTTTCCAAAGAGCGTGTTTGTTCTACATATTTTAAGGGTGCATTAGGAAAAATATGTTAACTTTCAGTGCATTTGAAATGAAATGATGATACCTCATTGATCCCCATGGGGAAATTCTCTTTTCACTTACCTCATTTGGCTCTCCATGACACATACATAGGTGAGAGCGAGCCTGGCAGCAAAGGGCTGCCACCTGCAGCAGTGCCTACGGAATTAGGGGTTAAGGGTCCACAGACGTGACTATCCTGCTGATGCTGAGCTCAAACCAATGGCCTTCTAGGCACAGAGGCTTAGCTCGCTCAGATACACATTCAAAATCATATAATATTTATTATTGGAAACTATAAAACACCTCTATCTTATTTAAAACTAAATGTAAACTAAACAATTGGAATAAGAATTTTAATTTTTAAGTAAAATGCAGTTAGTAGTAATTTTCATGTATTACCATAATGCTGCAGTATAGCTAAATCGTGGAATGCATTAAACTGAAAACATGTCACTTCTTTAACAAGCAGCGTTGTGATGTTTTGTACTGCAGGCAGGAATAATAAGCGAAGCCCGATTGAAGGAACTGACTCCATCAATGCCTGTCATCTTCATAAAAGCCATTCCTGTAGATAAGCAGGAGACTCGCAATGTGTATCAGTGCCCAGTATACAAAACCAGGCAGAGAGGCCCTACGTTTGTGTGGATGTTCAACCTGAAGACTAAGGAGAACCCATCCAAATGGACCCTTGCTGGAGTTGCTCTGCTTCTTCAGATCTAGAGGTTTGAATGGAGCTTATATCATTATGTATGTTTTTCATTAATTCACAAATCTCAACTCAAATTTGCTTAATCGAATCTGTGACCTTTTCTACATGTAATCAGTGCATCATCTGTTTCTGCAACATGAATTTGATTTATTTCTTAAAACTACATTCCTGCACAATATAATAAATCATGCAATTAAGATGTATTCTCAATTCCAGATGGCAGTTTTTCACAACATCATTCATACATCTTACACAGCCTAATAAAGTATGGTTTCTACTGTACACCTATCTGTGGATGAATTTTGTATCTTCTTTCTCCTGTGCACTGTAAAAACACCTAAGGTACCCCTCAACCTT
>JABFEB020000092.1:18270871-18296396 GCA_019775895.2 Stomatorhinus ivindoensis
AAAAGGCATTCACATTCAGAACACTTGGGTTTACATGTGATTATTTCCTGCATCTGTCTTCCTCATGCATTGTGCTCAGCAGGGGAGCATCATGACATGTCGTGACACTGGTGAGGGGCAGCACCCCCGCAGGACAAATGTCCATCATTCAGACACAGGACAGATTAGGGGGTGCGGGTGATGGGGCTCAGGTAAAGCGGGTTTAAAAGCAGGCAGAGTGCAGCAGAAATGGGAATATGACATCAGGGCACATTAACAAAAGGGACAGGTGTGGGTTACGTGCCAGTGCCCACAGGAAATCCATTAAATTCATGGCACATCTGAAAATAAAGTCATCTCTTGCCTTATCCTGGCACCCTGGACCGATTACACTCAAATACCACACCACCCAGGATATCTTCTATATTCACTTGCAAACATTAATTCTGCACATAATGCCTCAATGTTTTCCTTACCTGCTTTTACTATTTTCCAAGCAAACAAACTCAATATTATTATTTTTTATTAAAACTTGTTTATTACATATACATGGAAGTTATTTCAGATTTCCTCAGTGTTTGCCTCAATGTTATTGCTTACGATTTTGGTACCAACAGTGCCGGTTCTGTGGTAACTGAAAGCCTGCAGAATTACTTTGTTGTCATGGTTTCACAAAAAATACTTTGTAGTTTCTCAGTTGGAAAGACACCAGTTACATCAAGCTTTATCCACAGTTTTGAACTAACAGTTCTTTTTTTGTCAGTTTTTTAATGGAAAAAACCTGCTTAAAATTTTCCATAACTTTTCATGGATTCCATTAATATTTTAATGAAATTGCTCTCTGTGATTCACTTAAAATGTTTTACAAATTGATTTTCATGCTGAAAGTGCTGAAAGTGTGTCATATTAAAGTCTTTACCCCCTAGCAGATAAATAACTGTCAAGGTTATGAAAAAAAATGGGACTGTGAGGACCCACCACTATCCTTATTACGTCAAGACTTCAAAAAGAACAATTGTAGAAAAGGGGAAGCACTGTCTCCTTCCTTACGTTCCTTACTGGTATCGGTGAGTGACTGCCATGATTCATCGGTAGTATCATATTATTGGCACGTCTTTTTGGTTTTGTGGGGACAATTGGCTTGATTAAAATCCTTCATTTGTGGATTTAGAGTTCATACCTGGAACTCTTTGGGTGAACTGCTAAATAAATTCAATTTTATTTTTTAGAAATATGAATGTGCTTTAAAATTTACTTCAGTTGTATTCGATTTGTGCAACGAAATGTAGATGCGGCTAAGCATGTTGTCATATACTTTTAAAAATTACTTAGGAGTAGCTCATTTGACGCTCAAGGCTAAGAGTACAATTTAAAAAAAAAGACAGTGGAGAACATTTTACTGTACAGCACTTCAGTTTCTTATCCAAGCAGAAAATGTGCAGAGTGGATTGAAAATACCATGACCTTTAGAGGGTATTAGGCCAATAGTTTCATTAACCTTATTTACGTTCTTAGGATGCTGGGACCCCGAATGCAGGTATCATGGACTTTCATGGATTTTCATGGATCAAATTGCCACAATGAGATTAGCAGATAATATGGAATATTTAGATTCTATCAGCTCAAATGCTTACCCAAAAATCATATTGTATTTGTATTTTATTTGCATTTACTTGTATTTTACATTATAATCTAAAACCAAACAGGTAAGCAAGGTAATCATTTCTAAATAATGTCTAAATAACTATTCTACTAATGTAAAATCTAATCCAAACACACACACACACACACACACACACAACAAGAGGGAGAAAAAAGACAAAAAAAACTAGTACACTGCTACAGGCATTAAGTTGTTAACTTTATCAGCCACTTGGCCATTTATCCAGTGCAGGTCATGGATGGACTGGCCGGGAAGTATAGGGCACAAGCCTGAATGGGAACTCAGTCTTTCACAGAGCACAAAAACACAAACACATTCACACACATCATGGGCAATTTACAGACAGTAGTTCAGTTATGTCTTTGAGCTGCGGGAGGTAGCCAGGGCGTCCCAGAGAACGCCGTGCCAAAGGGAGCCTGCCAAGGCCACACACAGAGCAGGGGTGGGATCGGAACCCCAGCATGCAGCTGTCATCTGGCAGTGCCACCAACTAGCTAACTGCGTGTAGTATTAAATGAAATAAAACTCCAAATTGAAAATGTGAAATTCATAAAAAAAAATCTTATATTACTGTTTCTTCTGACTTAATTGAATCATGTGTTTTAATTAAGCATTCATTTAAATTAACAATATTGTTTTTCACAGCCAAATGCTAGAAAAAGCATTTGAGTTGAATATAAAAAAATTATGAAACATTATAAGCGTATTAAAGATAAATTACTACTGGCACTAATAATGATTCTCTATGATGAAAAATGTTCTTCAGGTAATTTGACAGTCAGTGAAGAAAATCAGAACAGCCAGAACAATGCCTGCATATTTTGTGTTGCCCACTGATGAACATAAACAGTCAATTCTTTAGGATATTGTGACTATATAGCATGTGCATGCACATATTGTAAAAGTATGGAAAACTATTAAAAAAATACAATTGGAGAGGGATTTTGGGACTATTTTTAGGATACTGTTCCTCAGTTTAAATTTTTACCTTGAAGTAAATTAGTTAAACTACAGAAGTTTTGCCTTTTTTTCTGTAAGGTAATAGACGTTTGTAAGAAACTTGTCTTAATCACATTTGGTGATAACGTTTCTTTTTTTTCCTTTCTTTTCCATCATAATATCAGGGTGCTTTTTACATAATAAACAGGGTGTTATTTCCATAATAATAAATCTTGAATTAAGCATATGAAGCTGATTTAATCAGGGAAAGCACAATACAAAATAAATGCATAAGGATGCACGTTCTTACCAAAAAGATTATATCAAGAAGTCAAACAACAATATAATGTATGTATTGTAAATTATGTAGGTGCCTGAATGTACAACAAAAAGATTCCACAGCTAAGTTGTCTGTACTTGGAACCCATCACACATTGCCAGTGGCAATTTCAAGTACTTCCATTTAAAACCATTTTATTATGTAAATAAACCAGTGGAGTAGGTGGGGTTTTGAAAGATTTCAGTAAAGAATTTCAGATCCAGTATTTTATGATTCATGTTATTCTGCATTTAAGTTTTAGATTTTTTATTTTTTTTTGTGGGGGGCAAGTGAAGGTGTATCACAGTCTGGATCAGACCTACAGTATATGCAGATATGCAGTATGTGGTGAAAGCCTTTCAAATATACAAGAGTTACAGTGGGTTCTACAACACTCAAAAACCATACAGAATTTTGCTCTCATTTACACTGCACACTCATTGTATTGGTACTGTTGAAAAGCTACAAATCTAATTTTAGATGTTATCTCGTTCTAATATAAAATGTAATTATGCCTCCTTCTAAATTCTATAAATGCAATGCCTTTAGAAAGAAAAATCCAAACCTGTATAATATAAATGCTTTTAGGTGAAATTAACTCTACATTAATGTATACGAGAAGTTATGCATTCACTTAAAAAAAAGTAACAATTTTGTAATGATTTTGATCTGCCTGCTGGACAGGACAAACGTGTATACTTTTGCATGTTCAGGTTAATTTCTATTAAAATAATTTAATATTAATACCTCAGTACAATGGCAGTTCTGTTTTGCATTTCTTATAATAAAGGATCCTTTATTTTTTACGAAATATCAAAAAGCAAGCTCTTAATGATGCACCCTTTGTCCCTTTTTTGGTTTATTTGTCACATACTGTGCACAGTTAAATAGGTATAGTATAGGTATACCATATATCATATAGCCTAGCCAATATATGCACTTTGAAAACTCCAGAGACTATGCAAATAATGAAATACCAAAATAAGGCCCATGTATAACAGAATCAGTTTTAAAACAAAGGTACAATATAATTAGAAAATAACAGTAAAAAAGCAATGTAATGCTCTACACAGTACGTGTGAATTTACATGTACAGATTTATATATAGGGAGGTGTAAAAGTGGCATCATGCAAAGTATAAAGCAAAATAGAACTACCATCGTACTGAGGTACTTGTATTCAAATATTTTTATATAAACACACTACTAACCTTATAACCCAACTTTTAACCTTATATCCCAACTTTTAACCTTATATCCCAATTTACAAAATGTCATTTAGTCAACTTATTTTCTTACCATTCTTAGGTGTACAGGTTGGACTAGTAAGTGGCAGATGGTTATAGTTATGTTGGTGATTACCTATAAAAATGCAAGGAAATATTATTATTGAAAAACAGCCAAGGGAATGTATAAGCAGACTTATATATACACATAAATCAAACACGTACAGTACAGTAGGAAGGATTGATTGATAGAAAGATTAAGAACCCACATTGTTTGTAGGCCTGCACTTTATGAGCTCATGATATTTGGACTTGAAATTGCCATTACTCTCATCTCTGCGATTTGCCGAAACTCTGGAAGACCCTTTAAGCATCTCCATCATAGGCAATGCAAATAATATGTTCTGCTGGCCAGCTTCCTGTCCCATTTCTGTTTTGTCCTTGTCAATACTGCATTTTGAACACACAGTTTAATTCAAAACAAAAACAGCTTTTTCTGAGACGTAAGTGATATGATAATAAGACATTAATAATAATACCACTCTGATAATAACAGAGTGAATGACCCAGGTCACTTTTGGTGGAAAAAAATATGTCAGACCGTTACAATATATAATGAGCAGAGTTTAAACCCAGTATGATCCCTAGACTATATTAAAGTATATAATAGATGGCAAAATAGTTTTTAATGAAAAGATGGAAGAGGTGATGTATACACAAAACATTATCAACCATGGTATATTTCCTTTCTTCTTGATAGGAGGAACTTCATTCCTGCTGGCTGTCCGTAATTACAGTTCCTTTGTTCTCAAGCTGTCCTCCAGGAACAAGTTATTTCACATTACAGTTTGTAGATATAACACATTGTTACAAATACTAAAAACATGTTCCTGAATGATGCAGTGCAAGTCGGAAATGGAAAAGAGTGATATCGCTGTAGAACATTTCTTAGATACAATTTACCTGGAGTGTCTCTTCAATAACATTTTGGAAATTATACCTTTTTTGCTGCTATAGAAATCCATTTATTACATACACCTTCACATACTTATTCTAATATTGCTTTGTTGTGTAACATGTTGCATTCTCTTATGCTTATTTTACTATGATAGAATGGCAATGCAGCCAATGATCGAGCAGTTGGCTTTAGGACTTACTCGAGAGAAAGAAAGTGCTTTACCAAGTCTGTTGCATTTTACATGGATTGTACAATGGATTGCTGGTCTGTGCTTCTCAAGATGCATTACTAAGGGTGTTAAGCAGATGAACTCCATTCAACTGCTGTATCATTCTGATTCAGAATAGTCATTGCATTTTAAAATGCAACACACAGACAAGTCAAGCTTTCAAACTGTTATGATATTCCCACGGCATCCAGACCTGTTATAAAGGGCCATTTTATGCTTACACTCCTTCCAGCTACATAGATAATACTGTTCCCATGGCTACATTTCTTTTTCTCATATTTCTCCTTTGAGGCATAAACAGTGAGGTCACAGGCGTTTTCTGGATAACCCCACAGTTTGACAGCTGAGCAACTAAAAAGGCAAATGCTTTATATGTAGTTTTTGTTTAAGGAAAAAAAAGATAGTGAAATCCACAATGGTTGATGGGTAAAAGCTTATGGTACAGAAGACAATGAATTTAAATTAGGTATAAGTAAACATCAATGAACAACAAATATATGGAACTTTTTGTACAACAGACGATAAAAAGTTATAAAACATACAACCCCAAAATACACTGCAAAACCTTACTTTTATACCTGTCTCCATTATACTTGGCTAAAATCACAAAAAAAGAAATTTGTACTCTGTATCTAATCTGTATAACAAATACATTCTGTGCTTTTCTTTCACTTTGAATTTTCAGGAGACATATGTGTTGCTTTTTAGACTAACTGCCTACAATGCATCACTTCTAAAAGCAAAGGCCATTACCTACATTTATACTTGGGTGCAAAAATGCAAAAACACAACCACTCTACTGTAGTATAATTAACAAAAAGAATAAAGCATTTCCATCAACATTTTTTTTGACTCAGGGGCCAATTAGCTGCTTCTGAGAAAGCCGTAGTGAAGAGAATCCCTTTTATAGTCACACCTAAAAGTGCCCTGTCAAAAACAAGCAGTCTGTCAGCTACCTAATGGGTAAGTCAGCTCTGTAAATTGGGTTTCTTCAAGTCAAGGGCTTCATGTCAGCTCATTTAGCTGCGATGGGGGAAAGCGCGTGTACAGTATGAGAGAGGGTAGCTGGAATGATTAGAACAGAACCTTTTTCGGGAATGTCTGACAGCTATTGTCAATTTCCGCAGAACAAGTGTGAGCGTTTGAGCAACTAAAGGGATTGATTAACGAGAATTTTTCATGTTCATCTCAGTACAGTATATCCCAGACAGGAAAGGGCACACGGCTGGGGTTCACCCTGCAGGGGATGCCAATCCCTCACAGGGTACCTGCACAAAAACACACACACTCATAGTCATACGTCAGTTTAGAGCAGGGGTTCTCAACGTCTGACCCAAGGCCTGGAACTGCATGTTAATCCAGATGCAGCTGGTAATGCACCTTATGAATCTATACGGTTAACATAAAAAAGGCTTAATGTGGTGTGAAATGCAAAAAGTGAATGCAGAACCACTATTTTTTGCACAGACATACAGTAGTTCACAAAATGTTGTTTTGTTGTTGAAAATTGTTCTGGACTTTAAACACCATTGTCATGTAGATCTTTGATTAAAAAATGAGAGAATCCCTGATCTGGAGACTCCACTCTGTTTAACTGCTGGGAGAACATGGGAAATCCACGCACACAGAGCAGAGGTGGGACTTAAGCTCCTAACAATGCTGCCCATCTTGAGACAGGTTGCAGTCATTAGGTCATAGAGCTGTAGGTATAAAAACACAACACATACTTTACATTCAGTCAGCTAAGTCAGAAAGATACAGGCTATGATAATGATGCCGACAATGACAAAGATTGTGCTCTATTACTGTAAATTAAAAACAACAATAAAACTGTAGGCCTAATGTTTGCTTTCGCTATTTGCAACTGTACTTTCTACTTGATATTTTGCCAGAAGTGATATTCTTACAATCACTTTAGGCACATTACAATTCTGTTACACCTACAGATAACAGACTCAATGTATCCCACAAGCCAGTAACGAGATGATCTCATAACTATTTGGTCTAATAAAAACATTGCCTATGGCTAAAACTTGCTGTTTGACAGGAGTATCTATAACGCAAATATTTGCATATATCTGTGAACTACTTTACTGGTATTATGATTTTATTAAATACATGTTATTATTAATGGTATTAATACCACAAGAGACTCCAGAGTTTGCCTGATAATAGCTGTGATAGACTTGTTCCAGGATTTTTTTTTTTGGGGTACATGAGTTATTTAAATAATAATATTGAAAGAGTAAATATAAGTCCAGCTGAAACCCAGCATCTAACGATAGTTCACATCTGCTTTACTCCTCCATGGTTATAATCATATTCAATATACATTGACAAGGACACCCATGCAAATTTTGCATAATGAATAACCAGATGGCATACCAATGATTCAACATTCTGACATTTCCAGAGCCTGATCACATGTAAAACATTTTAGAAAGATTTACAAAAAAGGATGTGAAGCTACCAGGCCAAACCATTATGCAAATATAAAAATATTACATAATTTGTCTCAATAGTTAATTCAGTATTTCTGGGTGATTGGAAACTTGCTGGGTATTTGATTTCTATTACATGGCTGGATGAGTAATCAGTTCAAGAGAACACCTTCCTGTGAATGACGCCAGATATCACGATCTAAGCACAAAGAAACCACTCGTCTGATACGTAATGATGTTGAGAGCTTTACTAATTTCTTTCAAGATTTCTGCAAAAAAAAAAAAAACGCTTGAAATTCCCCTGGAGAGCAAAGGTTAAACAAGCCAAATTTTCGCTGCACATCTGCATGAGCAGTTCTTTAGCCTCCAGCCGATGTGCTCGGCTGCCTCATCCACAAGGCCGCTATTTATGTGAATTAGATGCAACATTTTGTTTTCTGCTCCTTAGGGGCAGTGAAAAGTGTACTTCCTTTCCTTGCCACAGTTTTGGCACAATGCTTACGTCCCTGAATGTTACAGGATTAAAACAAGTTATGATTCACATCTGGTTAACAAATGCAGAAGTATAGAACCCACTAAATATTGCAGCTTGCCAGAAGATTTGGCTAACAGCAATCTGACTGCAGAATTACACATAAGCCTTATTGTCCAGAGGAATCAATGCAGGGTGCCGTCAACTAACATGAGATGTAAAAAAGCAGAAAAATGTGAGGATGAAATGATTTGACTCAGTGGCTACTAATGACAATCGTGAACTGCAAGACACCACAGTAACAGAGGATTGCAGGCTTAATGGAATGGTGTTATTATTAAGTTGGTTTTACCAAATGTGGGCTCTTGAATGGCCATCTAAATGTCATGTCATATACAAGCATTATTGCCAGCAGCAGACATTTGTGTGAAAATTAATGAAACCCCCCCCCAGGGCTGGACCACAGCCGGGTATGGAGACCAGAGAGGGCGGCAGCGACGACCCAGATCCAATGCAAGCTGGACCTTTTCCTCTTTTGTCTGCATCCCCTGGGGTCCTTTGAAAAACAAGAGTCCATGCCATTTAATTACCAAAGCCATGTGTGAAGTGTGGCCACCCCTATGCTGCAGTGCCCTTCGTGGTGGTGGCTGGGCTCTGTCTTCCCTCCCCAGCCTGCTGACAGCGGCACATACGGACCATGGCTCAATGCCGCCCCCCCCTCTCCCCAGTTCCAGATGGAAGAATAGTGTACCGCTAGGTAAGTACCAGTCTAGGGGCCTGGCATTTAACGGCAGATAGGAAATGTTACCATTTAATTGCTGTGCTAAATGCCATAATAGCTGCCTTTATTAAATTATGAGGGCTCACGGTTCTGTCTTGAGGCAAATACAGTACAATAGCCTGCTGTGACATTATTATGATTATTTATATGCTTGGCAAATTCCCTTTCCATGGTGATTGTTTTATCATTATACACCATATTTAAGAAAATTGAGGTTAAGTCTCTCAAGTTTCTCAAAAAGAACAACAACGGTGCCCAGACAAAAATGAGAACCCTTCAAGAGCCCAATCTTCCAGTACCACACAGTTATCTCACATTAAAGTGACTGACTTTGTGTTGGTTTCAGTACATCTGGGCTGTAGTACCACTTCAAAACCAGTCCAGATTGGTTTGGACTCTGTGTTCTCTGCTCCCCATCCCATGTAGTCCTTTCTCAGCAGCCCCATGGACACATTCCTTCTCTATGAATTCTATTAATGCCAGATGTAAGGTTCTCCACATAAGGTGTTAAAGATGTAACAGTCTGTGTGCGACTCTGTATTAGTGCCTGCTAAATAAATTAATTGTACACACACACACAGACATATATATATATATATATATATATATATATATATATATCTGTGTGTGTGTGTGTACATATATATACACACACACACACACACCTCGGTTCTCGAACTTAATCCATTCCTAACTACGGATCAAAAAAGTTTGGGTTCTGATAGAATTTTTCACATAAGAAATAATGGAAAACCAATTAATTGGTTCCCGGCCCCCAAAATTACACCTAAATATGTTTTTTTTTCTTAAAGCATTTAAACACCGTGTGCCACGCCCCCTCGTTAACCTCGTGTGGAATCCCCATGTGATCAGCTGTTTTTGGTTGTTGTCATTAGTCCTCTGTATTACGTCTGCGTTTCAGTTTGTTTCCCCAGTCCGGTCATTGGGTGCGTTTGACTTGCTTACAGCGCTGGCTCAAAGCAACGCATTCTGAACCTGATGCAATGCATTACGGTTAGATGCATTGCGACCTCTCATCCGGCTGCACAAACTGGAACCACCACCATGACGACACACCTTTGCCCTTATTGGCTGAAGAGTTTAGTTATACGCATGACGTTTGTATCCCAGGCAGTTCCGATGTGTAATCTGCTATTTCTCCCGAATATCATGTAAAGTAGTGAGAACTGGTTTTCAGTTAATTTTCCTGGTAAAATAAAGTTTAAATAAATTACATAAATGCTCTAATAGTACACATAAGTTAGTGATTTATTTATTGTTAGTTGCTGTAATGTTGCACTGCTTTATTTGGTTAATAGTCTAGTCTGTGAAGAAGGCATCCAAGTAAGAATTGCATTGTAGTATGACTCATTTCCTAGCACACACAATTTATATTAGGTCAGCTTTCACGGTTTGACTTCTGATATTCAGATCAAGTTCTAGGTCAAACTATTTCGAAATTCGAGTTATACAGAGTTTGAGAACCGAGGTACCACTGTGTGTGTGTGTGTATATATATATGTTTGAGAGAGAGTCAACTTACTCAGAACATGTAAGGATCTGTTTCGTTATCTAACCTCCATTTTCAGGACTAACAAAATTATTAAAAACATACTTTATACTGAATCAAAGCCACACAAGGATTCTGATGCTTAACACTCTTGAACACTAAAGACAGTGCAAACGCTAAGACACCTGGATCCTGCAAAGAATTCAAGGCCAAAAACTGGACATGATCCTTTAAAAAGAGGTTTTAAGATTCCCTACGCAATATTTGTAGCAGACATTGATTAACGGACATGGTGACCCAGGAGAGCCTGCCTGGAATCGGTACTTTATTGAGGTAAAAATGAGGTACTCGGGCTCAGTGTTACTATAAGAAATGTTTAACCAGGACACAAGGACCTACATTTATGGGGACTTGCAATAGCAAATGTCATGTATTGACAGATGTACTCTGCAATGCACCATGTACATTGCAGCTTAAGTGCCTTTCAAGGGGGTCAACACGTTTCTCAGCCACCTCATTGCACGCTACCATATTGAATGACCCATGCTACTCCTGCAATTTGATCCCCTGTTAACCCATAATGGCAGAGCATTTTCTCTGATATTTAGTCCTCTGTAACCTGCTGGTTTTGTAGAAGGAATAATTAATATTGCAAAATGACATTCTGAAATGAGAAATCCCAATACTGCATTAAAATGGACAGTCTCTGTCCCATTAGTAGACATTAGACAGATTAACCAGAAAAGAACAAGCATCTTCTGGAAGAGGTTCAACCTAAGTGTTATTGGTGTGTTAATACAAGTGATGTTACTCTGAAAAAAGCCGAAGTAAAATGCAGCTGGACATTGCAATAGCAAGACTAACACTGTAAAGCAATAGTCATCACATATGAAGGGTATTGATCTACTACAATCAGTTGAACATAGTTGACAGGAGATAAGGACAGTGTTACCATTGTATCGGTTTAGTCTTGAGAAAAGGCATCTAAGCAGAGACGTGATCTTATTATAGAAAAAAGAGATACTAAATATGTGGCGACAAAATAGACAAGAACAAAAGAAAAAAAAACGCAAAGGCTATGAGACTTTATATATTACATAGCAAAACAAGAACAAAAAAACAACACAAACATAGTGTAAATCACTGGTGAATTAAAAGAAATACACATATATTATGCCACAGTATATATATATATATATATATATATATATATATATAGCCAGAAAGAAAAACTATTATTTCATATAATACAAGAACATATCTCCTTTGAAGACATCTCATTTTACATTACATTACATTTAAAAACAATTCATTTTAAGGTGGACAAATTACACATTGTTCTTGAGATAAAACAAATGTCAGCAGTTAACCTTTTTATTCTCATTGACTGTATTAATTAGAAGCTCCCTCCAAGCACCATGACTCCTCTTAAAGGTGCAAGTCTTCTCTCTCAATTTTTTTCCACGGACAGAGGTTCAACGAGTCATCAGCAAAGATAAGCACAGATTTATCTGATGTCTTCTTTAATTAATAAGAAGTAACATCATTAAAAACTGTCTTTATCCTTGCTGCTGCAGGTGTCTTCTTGACAGATGGAGTCATAGACCAAAAGATTGGAGAAGCAAACACTTTGAAGGTGGCAGTTTAAGAGACTAAATACTGGGTCCAGGCAGTGAGAGAGACAGCACATCACCACATCACATTAACGTATGACAGAAAGTTCTTCTCCTTGCATGTTGTAGGGTAAAGAGCATACATTCACCACAAACACAGACATGGATCATGGGAGTATACAGGCCTACCATAATAGCTCTGCGATCGCCCCGGCCAGGGTTGGTCCCCTAGAAAACAAAATTAGGCAAAATGGGTGGAAGCACATGCAGCAAGAAAAAAAAAAACAAATAAAGATGTATGTAATAAATGACATTGTGCTATGAGGACAAGCATATGTGGAAGACCTTTCCTATTCATTAGTGTACGGCACTCTGCTATTTGCTTAAAAACATGGTCAGTGGCATCATGACTCACCATCTTAAGGTACTATACAGCTATCAAACACATTGCAAACAAATCACATTCTATTTCAGCCAATATGAAAACAGAAACAATCTACCAATCTGCCACAACAAGCAGAGGTATCTATCTAACTATATGAGTGAAAGCAGATCACAGTTTACATCAGGAATCATTGAAAACAGTATCCATTTCATTTATTTTGTGGGCATTTTTCATACCAAATTCTTAACCCAGTTCAGAATCAGTGGGTTCTTGTTTTCGCTTGAGGCTTCTCAGGCGTGCCTAGATGATCTAAGAACAGCTGTGTGATCCTTCTATACACCCATAGCTTCTTTTTAAAATGCAGGTCTCATGGTTTTATACAGTACTGTCATGTGATGACTGATGAAGTGGCACATGACTTATTTCTGGTAACCTGCCAGTGAACTTCCAGTTTCCAAAGTGGAATATCTCTGTCTTACAGTTTCTGTCCTAACCACACAAAGTCTGAGATATCAGACTATGATGAAAAACAGCCATATGAGAGACATCCTCCAGAGGGAGAAACATGCTTAAGAAAAGCTCTGCCTTTATTGTATAGAAACAATAACAGCCAACAAAAAGATTTATGTAATGTTGGTTTGAATTAAATGAAAAAATGAACAACTTAATGAGACAATTCAGTAAAACAGAACCGTGAACCTTTGTGAAAGTGATAATGAACTGAAAATGAGATACATTAATATATTTGGAAATATGAATTTAGACTCTGTGTGCTGACATTTAGATTTTAATTCAGCTTTAAACCATATCTCTCTAATGTCCATTGTTATAACCACATTGATTTGTGAACTATCACCGTAATGTATTCCTGACAAAAGATTGTGTCCCATTTCTGTATACTGGTAGTACGTCTTGAACACTATGGTAGAAACTGAAATATATCCTTCGAAAATAATTTACTGCTTAATATGTCTCTCAAAGCCAATCTGACCCAAATGGAAAAAGACACTCTTCAGTTAAGATAATGCATGAAATATGATCTAAGCTATAACTACACTGAGGGATATACAGACCTATCATTAAAGTAATTAAAAATTTAGGATCATGCTATATGTCAAGCTGATAAGGTTGTGTTACAAAAAAGGCTGCATTCCTTCAGTTCAGTTTAATTCACTATTCTCTACTGACTATTTTTAAATTTTTAATTTTAGCATTTAAAATAAGTAGTTCTAGACTGATTTCAAGACAAAAAGCACTTAATCTTGCTGTCCAAGTAAGTAAATAAATACATTTTGACTAATATAAATATTGTCACAATACGGTTGAGTTATTAAATAAATATTATAAAAATTCTGGTGAACAGAAGGTGTTTGTGGGACAGGGACTCAGTAAGGAGTGACAGTTCAATTCAGCAGCAGGGAATCCTTTTCACGGAGCCACAGGACCAGAGGGTATGGCAGGGACAAGCTCAGTGAATATAAATGGAACAGACAACAATAAAGGGAGGGTAAATATGTAGTCAATCGTAGGAATCGTGGAGAAAAGAAATAAACATGAGCATGAGGCGTGCAACTGCTCTTAAGACTTATGATGATACTGTAAACGTTTATTATATTTTTCAGTATTTGCAAATGTAGTATCTATCCATGCATATTTAAATCACTTTTAAAGTAGAGGGTCACAGACAAATTTAACATTAAACTTTTAAACACCAATGCACAGTGAAGCCTCAGCCAGTGGGGGTTTCATATTTCCATGGCTTTCCAGTGTTGACTAAAATGAAGAAAAAGAAAAAAAACAAAACTAGGGGCCTTGGATTCATATTTTTGTTCGTCTCAAATGTGTAGGTTTGGTTTCAACACTAGTAGAGGCCAAATCAGCCACAAATATTCCATCCCCCTAAACTCATGGTATTCTTAGAATATTGGTAGGAACATGTCCTGTACCCAGATCTATGCTCCTGGTTCATATACATATCAGATACATAGGCAGCAGTGTAGATCAAAGGCATCTAGATCAAGGCTCTGAAGGGATTTATATATAGTGAAGTCCCCACAGCACACCTCTGATGAAGCCATTAGGTCCACAAGTATTGATTATGCTCTGTTTACTGTGTTCATAACGGTTATTATCAGCTTTTCTTACAGCAGCATAAACAAGGTAGTTAATAATCTGTGTAGCTCAGCTAACCACAAGACAAGACCGAAGTCTCCTCTCTCTGGAACTAACCTCTCCTGTTAGTAATGACTGTTGGAAAACAGATTTAATTTCCCAAAAGTGCATTGTATGTTCAGTGTGATGACTGGTTATTGTTTCCAGTCCTGCTTGAGCCATAAGAGAGCTGTAAAAGAAGACTTTGATTCACAGATATGTCCGGAGCTAACCCTGCTTCCGCCTTCTGTTTCTTAGCATAAGGCTCAGGATCACAGAAACCATAAGTTGATACATGGAAAATGGCTGGGGGAATACATTTGTAAGCCTGAAAAAAATGCTGAATATCTATCCCCCATAGCCACTCATCCTGTACACAGGAACAGTGGTAGCCTGGGGCCTACCCTAGGCAGCACAGGGCTCAAGACAGGAGACACCCTGCATCAAACCACAGTGCAGCACAGGGCACAAACACATACCTGTGATCATAATTATATTTCTGAAGGAAGACTTACATTATGAAATAAAGTCATTTTTAACAATGAAATAACCTATGCTAAATAGGCAAAAAAGTTCTTCAAAGATTACTCCTTGTTCACAACGCTACACAGCACACTGTGTAGCTAGGCGATATAAATGACATATCTACTTACTGTCATATAAAGTTTCAACGATAAGAAAATGACAAACTTCCATAAACTGTCGCTAAGGAATATTGCTTGACAGCACGCATATGTAGAACTCCTAAACCCTTTAAATGAAGGTATGCTTTGGCTGTGTAATGCATATCCTATGTGTAAACTGCAGTTTACACATCAGATTTCTTAGTTTTTCCACATAGATATCCATCCATTTCTCTATGAAAACTCAATATTTATGCATGCATATACACAGGCTTTTAAACTCCAACTTCACTATAAGAAAACCAGGATGTCTATAAGAGTGCATGTTTCACAGAATTTACTCAGAGGTCCCCATCTTACATCAGCTACTTACATTGCCCTAACCCTGGAGAAATTGTCTAATGTATCTACAATTTGATATACCACAGAGCAACATTAAGGAGGGTACAGTCGGAGCAATATTCAATAATCCTTTCTAATAACAGGACAAGGGAACACTCCTGCTGCAGGGAGGCTAATGAAAATTTATGATCTAGGGTAGGTACACAACAGGAAACCCCGACGGGTTAAAATAAGTTTTAAGCATTATGGTTTCACACTACTATGTAATAATTGGAATTAGTATCCGAGTGTGTTTAGAAGGCATTTTATTCAATCATTTCACCTAACTTCAGCTGAGGTTAAAACATTGTCTTTAAATCCAATTTTAGGGGTGAAAAAAGCAAACGATGTGACATGTTGGATGGTTATTTCTAAAATGGGGTAAGCACCGTGCGGGAATACCTTGGTAATCAGGGATTTTAGCTGGCCAGCTACTTACACACTAATTCTGCTCTGCTTCATCAAAGGGCTTTAGAATGAAGTCAACAAGATTGGCTGCCACAACTGCCACACTTCAAAGCCTCAAGCTCAGCTTGAACAAACACACAGCTTAGTTAGCAAG
Source organism: Stomatorhinus ivindoensis (assembly GCA_019775895.2). Lineage (NCBI taxonomy): Eukaryota > Metazoa > Chordata > Actinopteri > Osteoglossiformes > Mormyridae > Stomatorhinus > Stomatorhinus ivindoensis. Next base: position 18,287,103 of record JABFEB020000092.1, read on the forward strand.
CTAACTAACCAGTCTACTAAAAATCACTGAACTTGAGAATGAAACAAACGATCAAACTCAAAACTCAATAACAACAACTTTATTTATAATCTTTACAAATGCCAGTAGCTAAAGATGACAAACTGTTTCACCAGGTTTCAATGTAATGCCTTTGTGTATCTGCATGCAACCGAATGAATGAATACTGCAAGCTAACACTACAGACACTATGAACGTCAATGTTATTGGGAAGTTAATCCATTCTTGTGCAGAGAAACGTGCCTTCTGGGTGTTCTAAAATATTTGACTGAAAGTCTGTCTCTCCAGTCAACATTGCCTAAGCAAAATCTATGTCTGAAGCTCCAATAGACTCACAGTGAATCATGTCTGGGCTCTGAAATCACATAATCAGAGCACATTAAACAATAAGCTTTTGTCTATTCTCCATTTAGATGAAGTTTACAAAGGTCTTCCATAGACTTCCATTGAAGCATGATGTCAACCGGCTATGTTGGCTGTGGACTGTATTTATCCTCATTACAAAAGTAACATATATGTCGTCCAAAGCAGCTTCCGTGAAATGATCTGTGCAGTGGTTCAATTAGTAAGAATGGATTACACTTTTAACCACAAGTACAATGAATTTACATTGATACATTGACTAATGCTACTCTTTTGGCAATTTTATGGGGGAAGCTGGGGTTTCTGCCGCTTGTGATAAACATATTTATGGTTAGAGTCATAGCAGAGAGCTCTTAACATGGTTTATGAACAAGTCATGTCCCTTTTATAACATGGCTCAGTAATTTATCTGTTAAGCGAAGTACCACAGAAGATATTCAATAGATCAAAAACACTGTAGGACTGAAGAAAAACAAGTGGTTTCACTTATCCATATAGAAGGCATGAGAGTGACAGGAAAGGGAGGTTCTAACATGTGTGGGTCACATGTTCAGACAGTCAAATCAAACCAATGCAGTTTAGCTAAGGCCACCAGTCCACTGACACTGCTCTTTTGACCATGTAGACATTTGTTGTCTTGTTTTACATTAGTTAGTCACTGATGTTCAGATCTTGATCTTAGGTCCAAGGGGAAGGGAATAGGACAACCAAAACAAACTAGGTGTAGTAAAACAAAAATGTCTACCCACCTAGCATAAACTGTATTTCTCCAAAACATGTCAATGCAGGAAATTACTTATGTAAGCATAATTATGGCCCTGTACTAATGTGACTTGGATGAATAAAAGTTCATTCTGCTAAAGAAACAAGGAGATCCCAGGGTATTTAACTATTGTGAATGGTAATGAAGGTAACTATGATAACATAGAAGCCAGCAGTCGCAACTCAAAGACACAATTATGCTTAACTGTCATAGGATTTGGTAAGAATTGGAATGGCTGCGAGCTTTCTTTGACAGCGCATTCTGCAGATAAGGAAGCCTGTGCACGCTCCAATAAAAACTGCACACGGTAAAAGAAATATGAAAATAGAGGCAATCACAATTAAGGTGATGATAACACTGAAGTGCCGCAGATGAAATCATATTCATTTGCAAAATAAATTTGAAGAGGCTTTTAACCAAAGTGATGTACATAGCTAACTACCTTACAGTTTAACCCACCAGGATAATTACTCAAGGAATTTGTGTTAAGTACCCTGTTCAAGGCTAAAACAGGAGTTCCTCCACTGAGATTTCAATCTGCAACCTCTTGATCATACTGAAAGTACTTAAGTAGTTTGCCCATTAACCATTGCCCTACGAATATGTCTAAGTCACACTGTGACCTAAATAGAGACAAAGTGGTTTCCTATCATTTGCTTAGTAAGAAAAAAAATATTTGCGTTATTTTCATGCATAAGAAACTGAAACATGACATTTGAACTTATGAGAAAAATGTATTTACCTTTACAAGGAGCTGGATGTCCCAGTAAATCTAGATTATTCACTCAGCATCTTATTGCTGGTATGTTCTTTGTACATTCAGGATTGAGTACCTTAGCATCTCCGCATCACTTACAGTTTAGTACCTTCTTCATTCAGCTGGAAATGTGCATGGAAAAAGCAAGACGTGGTTTATTCTATTATGTGTTTCACTCATTTATGCATTTTCATGAAAAATTTTGCAGGGCATCCCTGCCACTGTCTGTCATACTCAGGAAATTCAGGCCTCCTGCTGCGGCTGTGTTACTCTGAATTCGAGACAGTGACGGATAGAGCTGCACGACGCTGAAGCCATGGGCATTATAGATTAATTGTCTGAGCCAGTGCCTGTGCTGTAATGATGTGCGCCGTTCTAAGTATCCAGAATAAACACTCACCGAGATAAGCACTTCGGCACAGTAATGCTCACATTAATTAAACATCCTGCGGGGTGACATACTTTGAACGGGCCTTTTGTTTGGAAGCACTGTGGCTCTCTTTCATTAGCATACTAACAAATTAATTGGCATCCCATTCTCCTTCTCGCCGAACCTGTGGCAGGAGGCTCTGTAAGCGCCGCTCGCGTCTTGTTAGGCGTCCCGCTGTGAATGTTCTGCTACCATCCCTCTGTGATTCCTGCTTGCACATCCATACCGGCAAAATAATGATATATGGACGTCAATTCCGGATGGTAATCATTATTAATGCTGAAGGCAGCCTGTGAGCATCAAAACAATATGCTTCCTTGGGAGGGACCCGTACTATTGAGTTCAGCCTATTACCGACGGAGGGTTTCTCTATGACAATTGAGAAAACTACTCTTGATAATGTGTGTTCCCTATTCCTGGTGCAAAAAAGGATTTGACTTGATATATAGCCTTGTCAGAATGACCCCCTGGAAATCTGATGTCGGCTGCCTGCTTTTTGAGAGCGTATCGCTGTGATCTGTGTAATGTAAAAACTTCCCCGGGGGAAATTCCCATTGTCAGAGGTCCCTACATGTAGACCGCCATCAGGTTTCCAGGGTGCGTGCTTAAGTAGCCGCTCACTAAGTACTTTGAATGCATCTAATCTGCAGTCAGCAATTCAGTTCATACTTTAAAATTACATGACCGATGATGCACTGTGATGAAATCAACTGTGTAACAAACATGCTGTTAATCAGGTGCATCTCTATTTTACAAGGGGACAAATAATTTGGCCTTTCATTCAGAAGTCACATCCTCTTAAATCTGTGGTGGTTCGTGACAATATGGGCTCGATATCTCTTCAATGTTATACCTGTTACCTAAACAAATATTAAAAAAAAAACTTATTTTATTGTCTCTGTTCATTCTTATTAGTATAATGATACAACGGCTAAGGCAAGGAAATAATGCTGCAATCTGTAGAAATGCTCTGTTCCTAGACAACACCATTTAAATAAAGCAATAAAGAACTATCATCTAAAGATCATTTCACAGATGAGCTAAATCTGCTATGGGGTGACTCAGTAGGTAGCACTCTTAGTAGGTACTCAGTAGGTAGCACTCTTAGTAGGTACTCAGTTGGTAGCACTCTTAGTAGGTACTCAGTAGGTAGCACTCTTAGTAGGTACTCAGTAGATAGCACTCTTAGTAGGTACTCAGTAGGTAACACTCTTGCCTCCTAGGGCTGGGCCACGTGTGTGGAGTTTGCATGTTCTCCTTGTGCTGGGTGGGGTTCTGGGTTCAATGACAGGCAGTTAGGTTAATTGGCATCTCTAAGCTGCCCACGGTGTGTGAATGTGTCTTGTGATGGACTGGCACCCCATCTAGGTGGTGGCCTATGCTTAAGAGAGGCATTAATGAGCATAATAAGAAAACAAATCTGGGAGTGCATTTGTCAAAGTCTGACAAAAACTTTCTCTGCAACTCATTCATTACTTTTTTTTCTCTCAATATTTTTCATAATTGCGAAAAGCAATTATCCTGTTTCAGTTCTGTTATTTGAGAAAATCAGAGCAGTTTCACTTAATCAAGGATAACAATGTTTTCTCCACAGTAAGCATCTGCTCGAGAACCACCAATCAAGTGTTCATGATGCTTTCATTTTTAGGTATCAGACTTCCATCCTGGAAAAGAAAAGAAAAAAAACAGGAGCGAGAGAGACTGAGGGAATCAGAGACACAACGAGTGATTCTTGGAGTTTTATGTAAGGGCAGCATCATTTCAGGATGTACAGCTCATCTGCCTCCAACAAGTTCATTAGTAAGAAATTCTACAGCAAGATATGAGGGAGAATGAAAATCACAGATGATGAAAAGGGCAAATTCTGCTTCATACATGCCAACGTTACACGTTATTTTTTTCACTTAGATTTCCTTTCTGTGGTGACTTCCTGCTGTGGTGTAAATGATAAACAAACCCAGTTGTGAAAGTTACTGTCTTGTTCTGTCTCTGATCCACAGTGTTTGTTCGTTTAGAGACTTTAATTAAGCTATATTGCATGTTTCCCTTAAAAAAAGAAAATGCAGAGGCACATCAAGGGCTGTTTGTGTCACAAATGAAAGCTTGGCCATACGGTAGATTCATGCAATCCTTTGGTTTCATAATTCTAAGAAAATTCAACACAAGATGCTTGTCTAATTGCTTGGAGAAAAATTTAAATGTATCATCAATATGTGCACATGGTAGTATAGAAAATGAACCATTATATACAGTTTTTTGCAATAACACTACAACATATAATGTAACCATAAATAATGTTTTTTTGCAATAACACTATAACATATAATGTAACCATAAATAATAGAAGATGAAAGATCATTTAATCAATTCCTATAATTTTTTTTTTTTGCGGAGGGACCCTGCTTTTTTGTTTGTTTATATCGTGCAAGGTTTAACTATAGTAACCACAAAATTTGCAGATCCATAGTTTAAAAATTAGTTAGGTTTGTCTGTAGTGTTTATGCATAAACAGTGCAGTAAATATTGAAGTAAAATATATTCTCATGCAATCGCTACATTTCCAATGAACTTTTGCATACAGTACACATACAAACATGCTACTCTGCCTTCTGAGCAATTGGTTTATGAATATGAATCGATTCCCACAAAAAGGGCAAGATGTAATTAAATCCTGACAAGTTCATTGATATATTCAATTTTTCAAATATTGAAATGCAGTTGGTTCTTACGTGATTCTGAGAGGGAAGGCAAAAGAACAAGTAAAATACACTGTGAATTTGAATAACTCTGTTTGACGCCCCTCTTAGAGATCTGCCGTGCATTTCAGAAGTTAGGCATGCTCTTTCCTTCTGTCAGAACCCGACTTATCATGTCACAAATGTTTAGAAAGAGCAATCATTATTTATTTGTAAAAGAGAACCCATTCCTGTAACCCTTCTAAGAAGACTGTACAGAGATTTAATGTTATATTAACTGGAGGGACTTCTCTATTCAGAGTTTCATTCATAAACATTTACTGTAAATACTGAAATGATAATATTATGAAACAACTTGTTTATACATATGTTCATTAACTGCTTATACTACATAATTTGAGAAAATATACATGTGTAAATATGTGATATATAACACGAAGTTACTCAAAAAATTTTCTCAGTTTCTCCAGTGAGTGAAATCTCTTACCTGTCTGGCACTGTATTATGAGCCATCTGTCTCTAACCACATACAAAAGCATTTTCTATGTTTATTGTTGTGAGAGAGAGTGAGGCAGTGAAAGAACGAGAAAGCACTGCAAGAAATCTGACTAGACAGTAAAAACGGTAAAAGCAGCTTAATCTGGCCCAAGTCAACGGTTATATAAAATTCTACTCCATGAAGGTGCTTGAGGAAACCTAAGATGTGAATATAGAAAAATTTTATATGGTGTCATTGTTTGGAAGGAGGATTGAATGAAAAACCCCATAAAGTTATCAGTTGTCTTTATTAATTACATAAACAACTGTCTATACCTTAAAAATGTATTCAGTCAACAGCATGAAATGCTAATCTTATGACAATGCTGTGACTACCTATAAAACAGAAAAACAATCCAGAAAATAATGACAGCAAGAGCTGCCAAACATTAGGCACAATCATTATCCTTCTATGCACTTTCGTAGAATCATATCCCCAATAGAATCAATTATGTGCTGCCTAGCCAAGCAAGCACAGAATGACCCCGACCTTTCTTCTGTTTAGAAAAGAAATAACCACAATTATAATAATTTTCTTTTTTCCGTTAAACATCACACCGAAGGCATCTTGCTGTTTTCAAGTTACATCCAAAAATAAATGTATCTTATGGTAGAAAAGCACTTACACTATACGATACATGTATACTAACTGTTCTTCTAACCAAGAAAAATATGGAATTTTTATCTATCATGGCACATTACAGCCATGTCTTCATTTATTTGTTTTTATTATTATTATTATTATTATTACAAAAACTATTGTTGGTTTCAAATTTAAAGTTATTTTAGGAAACTTCGTAAAATCATGGGTATTAGCAGATGATAATTTTTAATGTAAGCTTAGCTATACAGTAAAATTATGCAAAAGATAAAAAGTCAACATGAGATTCATGCCTTGTCATTAACAATTAGTTCTAAGCAATATCATCATAACTAATATAAGTAACATGCTCTTTAAGTACCATCGACACCTGTCATCTAATCTTATTAGGCAGCCGTTAGTCAGTCTATGATTAGATTGATCAATACACCCTTTCACTGTGTTTAATTTGGCCATTTGCTAATTTGTTAATTAGTCACTTTACTGACTCTCGGTTACATATCCATTGTATCAGAACACATCTGTCTTTCATAATGGCAGTTAAAATGGTCACTTCAGTGTCACCTCACACTTCTGGGACTACGGTTTAAATCCCTGAACCCCCACAACCCTGAATAGGACACACAGTCTCAGAAACTATATAGACATTGTAAAATTGTTAACCATTTAAAATTTGATTGTGATTCTCTGTCAATTAATGTTACAATAATTTTGTAGAGTTGAACAATATGATTAGTTTGACATAATTAGTAATTAAAATATAATTTAACCCAAATTATTCAGTTTGTTTTGTTGCAACCAACAAACTGTGCCTGGAATTGAAAAGCAAATTAATTTAAAGCTTTAGCCTGAGCAGAAAAAAAGATGTAGCATGTACTGTTTGATAGTCATGCATAATTACTTTTTCCATTTGTTTTAAATGAGAAACTAAATATTTTAGGAAACAATGATTTCTATTATGCATGCCATTGCTATAACCTATAGAAGTAAAAGAAGGATGTGTTAAACTTAGGTGTAAAATAAATGCATTGTATCTGCAAGTAATTAATAAGTAATGAATAAATAAAACTCTAGGCACAGCACATTCAATATCTTTTCCTTCCCTGCATAAGTCACACAATTAAAATAACTTGTGTGAAAAGAAAATGAAAGAAAATAAGCCATATAAAGAATAAGTTAAATATAAAATTATATAAAGGAAAATATCTTCAAACATAGGGGACTTGACACAGGAAGTTGCTTCAGTCTTCATCTGTTGTTACTTGCATAAAATGAAAGTTCCTCGGAAAGAGATGTTCCAGTCTGTTACTTTGAGATTATACCTTAATTTATTATTCTTTACCATTTTACTTCTTCCTGGCACACTTTTCAGGATTTTGCAGAGGATCTCAATTTTAACTGAATAAAGTTCTTGGGGTGAACTTAAATGGTGGTGGTTAATTATTATGCTCCATAATCAGATCCAAAAATAAACCACCATTTGCTGTACTCATCTGAGTCTACAACATGAAATGTTAATATTATGACAGCCAAGTCAAAAATCACTTCTTGAAGTTGACGTGTTGGAAGCAGGAAAAATAGACAAATGAAAGGATCTGAGCGATTTTGTCAAGGGACAAATTAAGATGGCTAGATGGACTGGGTCAGACCATTTCTGAAACGGCAAGTCTTGTAGGGTATGCTCGGAATGCAGTGGTCAGAACCTACCAAAAGTGGTCCAAAGAAGGCCAAATGGAAAACCTGCAATGGGGTCATTTGTGCCCAAAACTAATGTATATGCTTGGGGAGTGAAGGCTAGCCCGTCAAGACCGATCCCACAGGAGATCTACTGTAGCACAAAATTCTTAAAAGTTAATGCTATGATATAAAGGTGTCAGAACACAAAGTGCATCACAGCTTGCTGCGTCTGCGGCTTTCCACCACCCAAAGTGCCTACAATGGACACATATGCATCAGAAGTAGCTCATAAAGCAATGTTAGAAGATGACACGTTCTGATGTGTTACATTTTTCATTACAATACATGGACTATGGAAAGACGACAAGCCAGTTAATGGTGGCAGTGTGATGCTGTGGGCAATGTTCTGCTAGGAAACCTTGAGTCCTGGCATTTATGCGGATGTTAATTTGATATGTGCTACCAACCTAAATATTGTTGCAAATCAGGGTTCGCCCCTTCATGGCAATGGTATTCCCCGATGGCAGTGGCCTCCTTCAGCAGGATAATGCTCCCTGCCACACTTTTGAATTGTTCAGGAATGGTTTGAGGAACATGAAAACGAGTTCAAGGGGTTGACTTGGCATCTATATCCCCCAGATCTCAATCTGACTCAGGATCTGTGGGATGTGCTGGACAAACAAGTCTGGTCCATGGATGCCCCAGCTCGCAATTTGGTGTCAGAGACTACAGGACACCTTCAGTGGACTTATGAAGTCCATTCCTTGACGGCTCAGAGCTGTTTTGGCAACACAATGTGGACCTACACAACATTAGGCAGGTGTTTTTTTTATGCTATAGCTGATTGGTATATATGCGAGTGCCTGGGGTTTTATTTGCTCATAAACATTTTTTTCCCATCTTGCCTGATTTTTCAGTTTACCCAAGTTCCCAGTTTTTGAGGACAGAAGACTAAGTGGTCCCATTCACCTTAAATATCTTGATGAATAGCCTGTTATTAAACAGCACTCCTAGTGTTACTCAAAGACCTTGATATTTATGATACCCTTCTTGTTATCTGTGCATTTCAATTACTTTCTTGCTTCCTCTTGCTGCAAGCATTGCTTGGCTGTAGCTTTGCTTAAAAATCACTGTCTTCCCAGGGAACCTCACGGAGCTGCTGTTTCATGAAAAATGCCATCGCACAAAGGGCCCTGAATGCATCTGCAAAATGTGTTACATATGTCTCTGCCACTGCTTAATGCTGATACATAGTTTCATTGGAGTCTAAAGGAAAATGGGTAAAATACTCTGAAGCTGACAGTTTTAAGCATACATGTCCATGATAGGGTCCTCTGTAGAAGGAACACTGGCTCATTGCTTGGAGCTCAGAGAATATCTATCTATCTATCTATCTATCTATCTATCTATCTATCTATCTATCCATTCATACAGTACAATACAATTGAAATT
>JABFEB020000092.1:18299954-18314184 GCA_019775895.2 Stomatorhinus ivindoensis
ACACCCTACGCTGGATGTCAGTTACTCACAAAGACAGCCTAGAGCTGGACCTCCATGGTACAGAGCACAGGAACACCTTACGCTGGATGTCAGTTACTCACAAAGACAGCCTAGAGCTGGACCTCCATGGTACAGATCACAGGAACTTAGAAACACTAATTCAATGTTTTTGGACTTCAGACTACGAGTACCTGAAGGAACCATACAATGCGGGATGCATGCTCTCCACACATATTCTTTGAAATCCCAAACACTGAATGTATGAGGCTATTTATATAAATTTACTGGGCAGCAGCATTTGTGACATACAAACATGGAAAGTTTGGGGCTAGACTTCAGGTCAGGTGAAGTGTCCCTGGAGCAGGTGAGGGTTAGGGCCTTGTTGAAGGACCCGATGGTGATATGACTACACTGCCAGTCACAGAGTCTGAACTTTTCACCACAAGGAGGGATCCCTTACTCTCCGAGCTGGATGTTCCCACCAGGACCACACGCTGAGCCACTATGCCATCCCCTATTTTAAGAAAGACAGTATATGAATGTCATTTGTATTTTTGTTTTAAAAGCAAATTCAAATTTCAATACCGAAATTGAATATTTTATTAGAAATCACATACCCATAATATAACCAGTACTACTTAAAAATTGAAGAAAATTCCTTGAAGGAAGTTGCAATCCAAAATAAAATCTTTCTTTTGCATTATAAATAATAATATAATGAAAAAACTTCGTATACACGAAAAAAAAAATTGTATACACCAAATTTTTTTTGCTACATTTCTATGTGAAAATGTGTGTATATTACTTACAATATAGAATTAAATAAGATATTTACTTTAAATTTGTTCTACTAAAAAAATCAAATCATTCTGAAATTACCTGATAAGTTATAATGGCTCAAGATGGTATTATTTTTATAAAATAAGGCACCAATAGCTACAAATAAATTCCTATTTTATTCTCACCTGGACTTTAAAGGCATATCGTAACACTACATTTCAAAATAAATGCTATTAAATCACATACTTGAGAACTGGTACTTGAAAGCAGTTTAGCTTATTGAACGTTTTCATTTGGGTAATAAAAGAGGATCTCTTGAAGTGTGGCATTGCCGCATTGACCTTCACAAACAGATAAGTGCCTCCTTCTCTGGATAATATAACCAGTTTTCACAGTTTCTTGGCTGGAATTCTGCTACATAGCAGGTGCACAAGCAACTCTCTGAGTTTAATTTAACGCTTTCATGCTTCTCTGGATTTTTGTACAGTATATGCTGGATTAAACTGTCTTAGTGATATTCAACTACTTTTGACAGAATTTAATCACAAGTTGGGGAAAAAACAACCAACTATATGCTATTGGGTGGTACAGCTGCAAGCAGCAGGGTGCAGCAGGGTGTGTTTATACCAATCCATGGCTAGAAGGAGAAAAGCTTGCAGAATAAGAATAAAAGGACTACTGAGATTACCTCCATGCAGACTGCCCTATAGTTTACCTGTATCAGTGGGAAAGGAAGCACTTTCAGATAACAAATCAATATGCTATCTTCAATCAGTTATGCTCTTAGAAAACATGATACATTGAACTTTCCAAAATGAATATCTTAAGGGCAATAAACAAAAAATGATAATAAAAAAATTACAGCATGCATTTGTATTTTATGTGTTAAATCCTTATACTCTTAACAATCTAGGAATATAGTATCACTTATTGAATTTTCACTACAAAATGAGCATTCTTACAGTTCGTGTCCTGTAGGGATGATCACACTTCACATAGTTTCCTCTTGAGCATTTTTCAATCAGGCTTATGTTTTTTCTCAGAGCACCATTGGATTTATGGGAAATGGTGGATTGAAAGCATGGTTAAGCATATAAAGGCTTCAATGCAGAGTTCCTCCCCACCATGAGCCATGAATACAGCCCATTCCATTCAATTTTTAATGCTCAGGAAATTGATTTTTGTAAAGCTCATAACTGAATCTGATACATTTTAATTTAGTTCTCGTACGCATCACTACCTACAAAATACTATTGGGATTATGTGTTGCACATGGAAGCATACAATATTTGTCAGGATGAGTGGTCTGGTTTTGGATGCAAGCAAGATGGTAGAAATTTCAAACAACAAACTAAAATGAAATGTCCTGCCAAATTCCCAGAATGGCGAAAAGAATGGCGATGTTCATTGTAAAGGATCAAAGAAAGTTACTGTCACACTGTAGTTCACTAATACTGCCAGTAATGTTAAGGAAGAGTCCTAATTACAACACAGAAACTATAATGAATGACATTTTCTGTCACAGATATAGCAATGTTCAGTCAACGCAGTCTTGTAAAAATTTGCTGGTGTCTTACTGTTTAATTCTGCTCTTGAGCCTGGGCGTGTTACTTAGAAAACCTGTACAACAGCTTTGCTCTTAATCTACATGGGACTTTAATAAAGTAAGCATTGTGCAACATTTAGTATTGGATTAGAAATGTCTACAGTCTGGAGCTTAGGAACCTGTGTCATATTTAATTCAGCTTCAAAAAAAAAAAATGCACACACACACATATATATATGTTACTTGTGTCTAAGACCAAATATACATATGCATATATAAATGCACAAATACCCACTTTCCTGGGTTAGCTGTCTTAGCTGTCAGTAGCATTAAAGACAGAGAAAAAAACCCAAATCAATGCTCTACATGGCTACAGGCAAAGATAAAAGAAGGCAGATTTTATACTTTTAGACTACATGGAGCAGAACAAGCTGAGGCTCAAATGACCCCAGATGAAGTGCCAGAGGAGCAGAGCATCGATACAGGCATCATCTCTGACATTCAAGGATAATCAACAAGTTTTATCGTTTCACATATTGAGGTTAACAGGTTCCTTAATATTGTGTTCTGTCACAGCTGTTAGTTCACTGCCTGTAGCTGTTACTTTCTGCTCTGATAAAGACTCTGCTTATTTTAACGTTCACCTAGGTGAACTACTAGGGAACACTATACCACTGTCTAAAGAGTTTTGCATTTTTTAATTGCTCATAAAGTATTTCTGTTTTCTATATGATGACTTATTACACAATAAAATTATACAAAAGCTATTTTGCTTAAAAAACTTTATTTCAATTTATGTATAAAATTAGTGATTTATTAAAATTATTTTCAAGATAAGCTGTACAGAAAATGTTGCAACATGAAAACTATTTAAAATGCAAACAATAATTACACTATGAGCCAATGTATGGTGTTCCTCATTTACACTCTGCAAATTAATCATAAATTAAACCTGCAGTACTGTGAAAAGGGATTTACCAATTTTTGCAATGATATTTATGAAATGAAATTTGAGTAAACAAATAGCACAATAATTTTTATAGTTAATATTATATTATATAGATAATATTTAATGTTATGCAACACCCTAAGTAACTGTGAAAGTTTTTGTAGTTTAGCCATTGTGATGGTATTTCCCAAGAACGTCTAGGTCAGGGTTGAGGACCCTGACCCACGGAGGTCCGGTGTGGGTGTGGGTTTTCGTGATGACCTCTCAATCAGCTCGTAACAGCGGGTCCCCAGGAATGGAGCTGGGAACCATTGCCTTATTTTTGGCTGATTGACAGGTCATTCCAAAAACCCACACCCACAGCAGCCCTCAAATTCCCCACTGCTCGTATAGAGCATTGTCTTGTTGAATGTTACACTTCAGCTCTTGAATGGATATTACAAAAAAAGATATGAGGAAATTATGAGATGCATTAAGCTGATATGGTGGTGGCCACTGTGGCCTCACATCTCTGGGTCCTGGGTTCAAATATCTGCTGAAAAAAAAAAAATGTCCAAAAACATGCTGAGGCTATGTGGAGTTGCTAAATTGCTGATAGGTGTGTAAGTGTGCCCTGTGATAAGTTGCCTTTCTGTCCTGGTGTCTATAGACTGAGCAGACCCCCTGAGACCCAGACTAGCACATGCAGTTACCGAAAATGGATGGAAACGTGTTAAATGGGAAAACTGTAGATACTGACAGTCAATCAAACTCACTTTACAAGTAGTGGCATTAAAAGTAACATTGTCGTCACACATGTGGGACAACAGGCATGATCCTCACAACAGAAAGAGAGAGCTGGAAGCCATCAAGCATTTCTGACTGATGCGTGTTTCTACCTAGTGATATATGATAAGTCTGTGCAAAGCAGAATATGGTGTCTCCAGGTGCAAATAATGCTATCTATTCAAATACTACATATTCTAATACAATTATTATAATGACTTTATATGTCCCATGGTATAACTGAACTTGCAAGTTAAAAGCAACATGTGATTAAAAATTATATGATTTTTTTCAGAAGTTGTATGTCTCAAAACATAAAAATATGCCATTTATTGTGAACAATATAATTCAAGTTGTTAACTAATGGGTCACTTATTATCACTTAATTTCCCCATGAAACAAACTGCTGTCTTGCAATTAAAAGACAAACCATCATTAGAAGTTTTATCATTAGACTAATACGTTGAAAATAATGAAGTGGTGATTACAGTTTTCCTTTGATACATTTTTCCAACGATACAGACAATGAAAAACTCGGAAGATGAAACCTCTAATATATTATTCATATCTGTAATGAGCATATCTGATAAAGATAAAGATAACAACTACAAACAATAGAAGGCAGAGGTGGACCACAAACTATCCTGAACATTGTTAAGATGGCCATGGTTGTGCTTGTGACCATGCGTATTGTCTACAAGCAGTCCATTGTGGAACTGAATTTGTGCAAGGTGAGCACGAGATTCCCAGCTCAGCAGTTGGGCGAGCATAAGCAATTAACTGCTGCCTCAACAGTCTGCGTCCTTCAGTTGGACAATAGATGGATGATGCACAGCATGACTCTGTAAGTGCGCTTCATTAGGTGATGAACTATATAGCTTCTGTTCCAGGGAACAGAGTTAATGTATGTGGGCAATGTATTATTGTCGAGGATTGAAAGTGCCACAATACTAGGCACACTAGTGTTCTCTCATACAGGAGAGCAGTATATAGAAACATTAGGCATGGTTATATACCATAAATACATTCGTGTGGAACACTATGTTCAAAGAGAGCAGAAAACGTGCTGCATTTACTTTTCCAATATGCTATTAAAATGTGACTATGGGATGCTGGTTGTAGATTTCTATGAATTATTATTATTATTATGAATTATCTTTTGAGAAATGTCACAAAATAATCGTAAAAAATGCAACAATCTATAGAAGTAATTAGGAGGTTACACATTTACACCACTTGATTGGACCCATCTCTGTAGACAATGTCTCTTATTCTCCTGGAAACAAAATGCCATGTGTGCAAACTAACATAATATTTTCTTTAACAGTGATTCTAAAGTGACTCCAAATCTCAATTATTATACTGATTATTTCAGCATTTTAAAATAATATTGAATGGCGCTCAGGACCACAAAATCAGCATGCCTCTTTGGTAAGGGGTGTCGTGCAGCTCAGCAGGTTAGGACTCCTGGCCTTTAATCAGAAGGTCATCAGTTCAAATCCCAGGCTCAGCAGAATCATTTCACTATTGGGTCCTTGAGCAAGACCCCCAACCTCAATTGCTGCAGGGACTGACAGACCCTGTTATCTCAGTTGTGCATTGCCTTGGATTAAAGCATATGCTGTGTGTGTATATATATATATACACTGATGCTAATATATATATATATATATATATATATATATATATATATATAAAATAGCATCAGTGTCACAAAAACACTCACTACGATTCATCTTGAACTTCATGTTATGTTAGACCAGAATGTCATGTGACAATAGTTGGGTAAGAATGTAGAAATGACAGTGATATGGAGCGTTTCCAAGTGCTATACACAACAAAAACAGTGGTCGTCCAGCAATATATTTACTTGTGATATTCCCAGAAACAGCCTCTTGTCAAAACCATTTGTGTCCCCTCAAACTAACAAATGATAAGCATGAGGCAGGAAGTCCACATGAGAGCTTTTTAGAACTGCAAGCCAAAGCATAAAATGAGCTCCAGTAAAAAGTAACCACACAGCATGTAGAGAGTAGCTTGATTGATGTTTCACATTAGAATGAAATGTTCTAAAGCAAACAACAAATTCTGGCTCCTTCCTCAGCCCCTATTTCTGTTACGTTGAGGAAACTGGCACCCTGTTGCCTGGTTATCTTCCAGCACAAAACACCTGGGCGCAAGACAAATAGCATCTTCAAGTGTTCAGAACTGGCTACAACTGAGAAGACTGATAATAGCTGCATCATGTGGGCTCACTTTAAATCTAAATCTCCCAGGTTTATTAAACACGTCTGCAAAATCAGTGAAGTTCATTACGAATTGCTAAAGACTTGAAAACACCGAGAATTCTTATCATTTAAACATGATGGATGCATAATTATAAATGATATCGTAACTGATTAATGGAGAATTCCCTGGTACACATATATAAATAAAATAAAAGTAAATAGCTTGGGAATTAAATATTGAAAATAAATTCACATAAGTTTCGAAAAAATATTTTTAGTGCACTTGCATTTTCCAGCTTGAAAGACAAATTGTAGCTGATGAAACAGAAAGAGGGAAGGGCTGTTTAGAGTGTGGTCATTTATATTATTTTATTGATTGTAGAAATTATTTTAGCTACCACATATGCAATATTAGTTACCACTTATATCTTATTTCTAAGTATAGAAAATCTTTTTTGATAGTGTTTAATGCATACTACACTGACTTTTCAGTAAAGAACACACCTAGCATGTTGCATTTCACATGAATATTCAATATGAATATGAAGATGAATATGAATTCAGTATGAATACACGATATCAGACAAATGTTTTATTATGAGTTTGAAAGAAATGAATGTTGTTGTATTGGCGATTTCTTCATTTAAACAGTCGGATATTAAAACAATAGCCAGTAACCAATTATCCATTGCTGGGTTAGTGTTCTTGCGTAGAAGACTATAGCACATTTAAAAATCAGTGATTCTACATGATTTTTCAGAGTGGCCAGTTGATGTGGCAATGTTGATGCTGAATCAGACAGCTGGACTGGAAGAGGAGGGTGATGACAGAGCTGACATTTAGAGAGTGTACTGTTTGTGGAGAGAGTGGGAGGCATTTCCTGTTTATTGTGCATCTTCAATACCATCTCCTTTGAGGAGCAACACTGATGAAGTTGCCAGAAGAGAGTACTTAATGAGAACTTCTGACAAATCTTCAGCCTACGGATGTTAATCATTATTTATGACAGCTATTCATCGTTTTGCAATTACACGTAACTTGTGTCTAAGACCAAAGCTTTTCGATTGCTGTAGATTTCGGGAATGCAACATCACGCAATAAGTCAAAAAGACTACATGAAGTAATGCAATGTGGGCAGATAGGAGTATTTATCCTGCCTATTTCTTCCTCTGTCTATTTTTTTTGTATTCACCCAGTGACATCTGTGTTAACTGTCTTATTCCCACTCAACAGACATCTTTTCAAAATGTATATGATTTTATATAATTACGTGCAGCCCGTAATTTCATTTTAGCTTCTAAATGTGACGTAGACAAAGGTAAGTCATTATCGGTCTACTTAGAATTCTGTGCAAGCGTTCTGTGCTTAGTATTCTGTGAACTACTGTCCTGATTTCTTGCATTGCCTTATTCTTATCATGCTGACAGAAGCAGTTCCATGGGCGACTGAGCTCCGTCCTTGCCCTCTCCCTCTAACAGATATTGACAGTAGGGGGACTACAAAAGAAGGTTGGTGTGAATTATCATTTGTAACATGGAAAGATTGCGCTTCATTATAACCATTGATTTATACTTCCTAAAATGAAATTGATGACGCCGCCTCAGGGCAGCTAATAAATAAAACTGTAGATGCATCATTATATTATGACGACGCATAAGCATATTTTTCATTCCACAGATCAACCGACCCTTATTCACTTTAATAATGTGTCGGAGAAGTCACCTTTTAGATCGTTTTTTCAATTGTATGCTTCTGTTTTGCTTTGTTTTTTAAGTGATTAGATAAATACCAGCAAAACAGAGGGGGTATACATATGAAAGGTCTTCATTCTCATTGCTATTTGTGTATGTTTTTACAGAGGCTGTTTTGCATGATATGATCAGTGTGTATGACTCACAAGTGTTTAATCTCATATTATTCTTTGTCTTCCCTCGGAATCATTTTCACTGGATAAAATGTTTACCAGTTGTGTATGTTGAAATAGAAAGGTAATTCATTAAAAAAAACAAATGATATTAAGCAGCCAAGGAAAGATTGACAGTTTGGGACTGTCATGTGACAAATTTAAATCCAACACATTCACTAATTTAAAAAAATCAAAAGCACAACAAGAATTACTTGCAATTATAAATAAATTTCTTTCTTAAAAATTATAATAAAGTTGCATGCATGAATTACTAATCCACCAGAGGTACTGCAAGTAATGTTTGACCTAAAGCAATTACCTTTGTATTAATAATGCTAATTTTGTATAAGAAGCTAAGTTGATGGAACATTAATTTGCATAATACACAATAAATACATCTATGTTAAATAATTTAAACAATCAAATCATGATGAACACAGTATATTTTATTTATTTTAGCCATTTTTTGTAAATCAGATATTACCCTTTGTAGAATGCACCATCTTTTGTGCTTAGTATGCAAAAAGTCAACCTGCTTATAGTAATCGCTGCTCTTGGCAAGGGGAGCACACTTACAATAACAGAGATTCTGCATATAGGTAAGGCAATACCTGAGGGCCATGTGGCAAGCAGGTTCACCCTTTATAACAACATCAGTTTACTACGAAGTTTAATAATGTTTTTAATAAAGTTTATTAAACTTTCCAAGAAAATTAAAAAATATAAATCCATTTCAATTTTAATATCGATTGTATAGATTTGGATGTTAGGACAAAATTATGGTTTCAGTACAGTTTATGCAATGTAATCTTATCTACATAGTTAATAATGAACAAGAGCAGGAGATTATCTTAACTACAGAGCACATTGACCATAAAATGTCATGAATTCTGCAACTGGGTAAATGACATAACCAGTTGCTCATAGCCTTTCTTTAATTAGTGATTTTTAAACTTTCCAATATGACAGTTACATTACTCTCAGTTGTTTGGCAGAAGCTTGTATCCAGTGGTGTACCAGCAAGAAAAGCTTGGGATCAGAGATGGGGGTGCAAACCAAGCTGGTGGGTAGGCACCATTTCAGAACCATAAAGAATACATTTATGCAGATATTAACCTTATGTAGCGATTATACATTGAAACATGTCTAGCTAACCTTGTTTACTGCCACTGATATGTAACTCATGAATGTCATGACATGACAACTCGTTGATGTTCTGTAGAGATATCGGAAGAAAATGGGAATAAAGGGTGATGGGGAAGGGGGTTAAGAGATGAAATCTGAAGCATAGAGCTTGCTCATTGGTCAGATTACGCTGACTGCAAGGTTAGTCTGACAGTGTTATTCACAGTCATTGGAAGCATGCTGATCGTTGATTTATTAATTAAATTGTCTGTTACATTTTTACAAAATATTGGGTAGGCACGTGTCAGTCTAAAGTGATCAGCACAATGCCACTCATCAGCGAGCTGAGTTAGCCAGAAATGCTGATGGGATCAAGGGCCTCACTCAAAGATTCAAGGTGATATTTTTTAATGTGTCAGCCGCAGGACTCGAACCCAGAACCATCTATAAGTGGGTCCCTAACCCAATGAACTATACACTATACTGCCCTCAAAATTGTAAATGAAACAAGGCCTGTTGATTTATCAGAATCATCATACAAAGTATGTACACAATACAGAATATGCAGAATCATGCTGATTGTACCCGAGGCAATGAAGCTAACGACAAGCAAAGAACAGCTTCGGAGATTTTTGCTAGCAAATAATAGTAACCTAATTACATAAAGCTACACATATCCTGTTTTACCACTACGGATTCTAGCACATTAGAATGCATTAACAGGCACTCTAAAAAATGATTTGATAAACAGGCAAGTTAAACTATGTTGAATATTTTAATGATTTTGCAAACATATTCAAGCAAAGAAAACATAATACCAAGAGTTGAAATGAAGTTGATCGTTATCCCGTCCCTAATCCCAGAAAAAGTCGATTATTACTATAGATAATATTTAGCAAAGCGAAGCTTCATGGTCACCAGCTAAATAAGAAATGATAGGCATACTGTATTTTAGGCAGCACAGACCACAATGCTAGGCTACACTCTGGACTGATTGACAGTCAATTGCATGCATTCCTTGGCCAGTTTATCCCAAATGCATTCCTTCAGACTTCAGGAGGCAACATGCACAATAGAAAGAAGCAAACCCTATACCCAAAGAGCAGAGGCAGCAGTCAAACTCAAAGCCCAATGAGCCACCTCGGAGTTTCCTAAATATAATACCTCCTCGGTCAAGGATCACAGCCTACAGTAAAGCATTCCAGACCTTGGGTAGGACCACGGTTACTATAAATCTCTTCAACTTATTTCCAGATACAGACATGTTTGTTTTTAATTCCCCTAAGAAGATTTGTATCATTTTGTTAACTTTTGTTCATGATACAATCTTAAGTATCGGTGCCAAGTTAGTGGATATATCTGTAGTTTTGTGTTAACTGAAGCCAATAACCTGTATACATTCTCCAGACCCTTCAGCCTGCCACTTCTCTTTGCTATCTTTCCAATTGCATCTGTCAACTCAAGAAATGCTCAGGTCTCACGCTGGGTTAGTGATCCTAATCAAGGCATGACTCAGCAGCGCTGGATATCATTTTACTCTGCTATGTGCTATTTTATATTCAAAAGGGGTCAGGTTCACAAACATTTACTTCTCATGTAAAAAACATGATAACAAATCCAAAATATTGAATTCAGCACTGAATAAAACAAATGCAGACCATCAGATCATTCATAGAAACTAAAAATGAGGCAAAAAACATGTCACGCTGTGTGAGGCATATAGTACAAGGCAGTATTATGTTTCAGAATCATTGACAATATGATAGTGAAGCTGAATTAGGTTATTCATTTATTTGAACTTTTTTCAGGTCTTAACAACTCCAGCAATTACCAGTACTGGCCAATATTCAACAAAGATGTACAGAGAGGGGTCCTTCAATTATAATGTAATGTATAATTAAATTAATTTCTTAAAATCTTATACAGGCCATGCATTACTGCTGCTTGTATATCTTCCATCATAAATCACCCATCATGGAGTTTTTTTTTTGTTTTAAGGTTTCTTAGTACTGTGGTCAGGTAGGACATCAAAAAACATACATGCATATGTTGTAGTAAAGTATTAAAGCAAAAGTTACAATGAAGGTAAATTTATTAAACAGTTACAATCAGCATATCTCCAATTGCATTTTGAAAGTAAAGATAAAAACTGGTAGTCATCAAGTTTTATGTGTCTAATTGTTTGGTTTAATTGTTACAGATTTGGGCTCTGGCCCAGCCAGCAATATACACCCCCAACAAAATAACATTTGTTTTATAGAAGTAGTACAATTATTACTTTAAATATTAATTTTCTCAAGAGATGCTCTGTGACAAACAATACGCTAATGGCTGAGGAACAAACCGAAAGCATAAAGGATCAGTTAAGACACAGTCAAAAAGGTCAGTTTAAATCCATATGTGGATAACTTCAAACTAGCATCCATATTTTTCTCTGAGTGGTTGATTTTCCTTTCCAAAGCTGTGAGAAGTAAAGCCAGAATTTGGCCAGAACCGTAGTAATAAAAACTTGCCGCCCAGTTGGTGCCCTGAGTTTTCATAACCGCATTTTATCTGGCTGTGAATATTTCAATATCACATTTTGATATCAGTACTGACCCTCCATTTGATTCTTATGTTCTCCTTCCTGGCAAGCTGCTGCAGTGCCTGAGGCAAACACTGGCTGCAAGGCTGGGGAGCATCAACACATGGACGTGGCACTGAAACAGGCCAACCCTGTGCAAGACCACCATTTCGCTCTGTGCAAGAACACCATTTCACTCTGTGCAAGAACACCATTTCACTCTATGCAAGACCACCATTTCGCTCTGTGCAAGACCACCATTTCGCTCTGTGCAAGACCACCATTTCACTCTGTGCAAGACCACCATTTCGCTCTTAGTTTTCACCCTAACAGTGCTTACATGCTTCTTATTGATTTGCAGAAGACAGACAGCTTTGGTTTCCTTCCACCTCAATATTGGAATTTTGTCATTGCTGTCGTCTTTCCTCATTGCTGGCTATTTACCTCCTCAAACTGCCATTTAATGTAATATTGTCGGCTGTTAAGGCTATAAGACAAATTGCCCCAAAAACTAAGAAATGTCGCTTAGTGGCAGCAAAGGTAAAGGCGATTGCAGATGACTTTGTCAATGTGATTAGTCAAGAAGTGTTTGGAGGATCTTGTTATTACATCACAAATTAATTGGGAGAGGTTACGTATGAGATGTTTTTCTGAATATGATTATAACTCTGTTCCGTCACAGTCTGGTGAAATTTATCAGAAACAATCCATCAGCGAAATTCATGGTACCCCCCCAATCTATTTGCGTTTGGTAAAATTTATCATGAGAAGCTCAGTGAAAATCGGGAGAACCTGGGTTACAACAAGCTGGACTTTTAATAAAGATGTTTTTGTAGCGCTGAGTCTGTCGAGTGGTCTGGGCATATTATGGTAATGTTTTCAGTATGTCACGGTATTTTCATTGAGCACATTCATCCCCCTCCCCTTGGGCACCAAGCTACTGTATTTTTGAGGATGCGTGGATGGGTTCCCCCTCTCAAGATGATGCGACCAGCAGATTTGCACGTGGAACCCGGAAGAGCCTCTGATTGATGATTGGTGGCCTAAAATGAGGATGCTGTTTTAAGTAGAATTATGAGGCCCATTGCGGAACAACAGATAGCTGTTCTTTTGGGACTGTTTTTTTGTTTTGTAATTCTTTTTCCGGGTTCGGGCTGATTGTGTTATCTTGTAGATCGTGTGGGATTTCGCAAATCCTGTACACTCTTAAATGTTTTGTCGATCGCTGTGCATTTGTTTCACAAAACATGACACCGTCTTTTCCACCTGTGTCATGTTGTTGAACTACATTTGTACCACCTTCTGGCGGATGTGCAACTTGTAATTATTATTGTCAACTGTTTGTAAATATTGCAATTACTTGTCCTCCCACCAACTATCCATTGGCCTGAAACCACTTATCTTTCTCAGGGTGGCGGGGGATCTGGAGCCTGTTCCAGAAGCCACGGGTGCAAGACAGGGAACAACCCAGGATGGGGCATCAACTCTTCACAAGGCACACTCACACACCATACACATTTACATGCACACCTATGGGCAATCTGGAAACTGTACCTGAAGAAAACCTCACGACAACCCAGCTGCAATATAACATATGATGGTATGAAAAAGCCTGGTGATTGGGGCGCTAGAGCTCGAGATTGGCTGGGGATTAGGGAACAGATGGGGGTAGGAGGTCATGGGGCATTAAGGCAATAAACTGTTGTCATTCTAACAGCATCTTGTTATAAAAATGCAGGTAGACAATGTAAATATGTAGAATTTTTACTTATGCTGCTTTGGGTTACAGGGGGCCTGGAGCCAATCCCAGGCAGCATAGGGTGCAAGACAGGGGGCCTAGAGCCAGTCCCAGTCAGCATAGGGCATAAGACAGAGGGCCTGGAGCCTATCCCAGGCAGCATAGGGTGCAAGAAAGGAGGCCTGGAGCCTATCCCAGTCAGCATAGGGCATAAGACAGGGGGCCTGGAGCCTATCCCAGTCAGCATAGGGCATAAGACAGGGGCCTGGAGCCTATCCCAGGCAGCATAGGGCATAAGACAGGGGGCCTGGAGCCTATCCCAGTCAGCATAGGGCATAAGACAGGGGGCCTGGAGCCTATCCCAGTCAGCATAGGGCATAAGACAGGGGCCTGGAGCCTATCCCAGGCAGCATAGGGCATAAGACAGGGGGCCTGGAGCCTAACCCAGTCAGCATAGGGCATAAGACAGGGGGCCTGGAGCCTATCCCAGGCAGCATAGGGCATAAGACAGGGGGCCTGGAGCCTAACCCAGTCAGCATAGGGCATAAGACAGGGGGCCTGGAGCCTATCCCAGGCAGCATAGGGCATAAGACAGGGGGCCTGGAGCCTAACCCAGTCAGCATAGGGCAT
>JABFEB020000092.1:18325961-18339083 GCA_019775895.2 Stomatorhinus ivindoensis
AGCAATGAAAAATAATACATATATGCACATGCGCACGCACACACACACACACACACACACACACACACACACACACACACACATGTATATATATATTATAGAAGTTGATTTCTGGAAGCAGAGCAAGATTTCAAAACATGTAAAACACAGAGAGCAAGAAACTCCAGCAGACATATTCAGGAAGGAAATCCTTCTCCAGCTTTTCCAAATTAAGTTAATTGTTTTAGCTCCCATTTACAGTCTTGCTGAGTTCTGCCTATGAAAGTTAGAATTATGTAAAGCTGTTTTCAATGATCTTGCCAGTGGAGTTCGGCCCACCAGTGTGATTCTATGACAGTGATCAACTGGTATGAAAGTGTTAATTTATATAAACACATTCTTACATAGAAATAGATCACTATATCCACTTTTTAATTTATATTACTTTTTACAACCAAAGAAATAATGAATTATTCATCAGAACAGTAGTTCTCTAAAATGCACGTTGGGTAATGCCTCAGCCGATAATTTATGCAAAGGAAATGTTCTATACAATTTTTTAAACATTAAAGCACAACAGTTTGTATCTCCCAAATAAGTATCTGAAAGTCTCGGGGCATATTCACTAAGTGCTTGTAGGACACTTTAACCTTGCAATACTGTGTGGCTCATTAGGATAGAATTTGCAGAAGGTGGTAGGGTTCCCAATCCAAATCCCCCAGGGTGATTTACCACTGGGCCTTTGAGCAGGGCCCCTAACCTCAGTTGCTCCAGGGGTTGGCTGACCCCGCTGCATCAACTGTATGTCGCTTTGGAAAAAAGCATCTGCAAGTGCATTCAATCAAAGATATTTGTCACAGACAGAAACTGCAATAATGGCGTGAGGCTTTAAAGGTGACTGGGCGTGTTTCCCATGCCCACTTCATTCCTAAACAGGCACAGGGAACTCTAGGCAGTACTCAGATTCATCACTGCAATACTCAGGCATCCACCCACAGGTTTGCCTTATATAGACAAATATATCTAAAAAAATGTTTATGCTCTGATTTTATAGTGCAAATTTCA
The DNA here is from genome assembly GCA_019775895.2 of Stomatorhinus ivindoensis. Taxonomy (NCBI): domain Eukaryota; kingdom Metazoa; phylum Chordata; class Actinopteri; order Osteoglossiformes; family Mormyridae; genus Stomatorhinus; species Stomatorhinus ivindoensis. Next base: position 18,327,006 of record JABFEB020000092.1, read on the forward strand.
GAAGGTAAAAATACACATCCAAATTCACATACATAGATTAGTTTAGTTGTCAAGACATGCAGGCATTTCAGTTGTCAAGGCATGGGTAAACACAAACGCAAACACATTCCATGGGCAAATAATGCACTAAATATAACTATAGTCTATATAGTTTAAGTTTATTTAAATATTTAGGCTTCTTTAAATGATTTACCTAGGTTTCTTCAAGGTTTCTTTTTCGTTAAGATTCATCAGAGTCCTAATCACGTAATTGCATTGTAAAATACAAAAAATGACAAATTATGAAATGTCTGTAGAAGTATAAGATATTTTGACTATGCATAATAAAATAAGAATACTTTATTAATTTGTGGGCTAGTGTGAGGGTATTGCATAGTATCTGTTCTTTATGCTTATTCTGTTTAATCGCTGGTGCTGTTCTTTCTGTAATGGAATGTCAGAAGAATATTGTAAAAATTTTACAGGCTGCATACTTTTTCATATAAATTCGGTATCAAAAGAACATCTCTAAAAGAAACATGGGAAGATATTCTGTTACATGTCTGTTCAATATCATACTGCCTGAACAGAAGCCAGTGCAGTACTCTGGATTACATGCCACTCTCAGAGGTTCTGTACACATTCTCTATGAAGTGTGCACCCACAACATCAGTGTGTACTGACTATAATCAATCATAAAACTGCCCTATGGTTACCGATTGTTACCAATTATTAACCTTAAGTGGAATCTGATGCAATTCCATGCGTATATAAGAAAGGGTTTTTTTCCCTAAGAATTCATAAATAAATTAGTTAAAATAAAAGTAATCCATAAATGACAAAGTAATGCTTAGCTACATACTGTCTGATGTAATCGCTATAGAATCACACCGGAAATTAAAGGAAACTGCTCAAAGTGATATATGATGCCATGTTCAGTCTCTGGGGAGAGATCGAATGTTGCATAACTCGAGAGCATGACTCTCCCCTCTGGTCTAGTCATTCCACACAAATATCACATACTTCCACTATTAGACCTCCCCATGGTTTGAGAATTACAATATCCACTTGGGCCTTGTTTCCTGTTATCCTGCCATGTGCCAGGTATGAAGGCCAGGCTTTCATGCAATTAGCTTAATATGCAGTTTGCTTGGACAAATCTGATGATTACTGGGTGGTGAAAAATAATATTTGGAAGCTGTGCATTTGCGAGTTGCACAGCTGCCAAGAAAGCGAGCATGAGCCTGCACACAATCATATGAAGAGGCCACGTCAGAGCAGATGTGTGGGAATCTACTAGAGGATGTTGAACAAAATAGAAGTTGTTGGCCTGCAACTCAACACTTCATCCTTCACCAGTGGAGATCCCTTACATAACAGTACTATGACATTAAACCTCAGATGGCCTGAATTTTATCAGAATGCAAGCAAAACTTTGTTATGGATCATAGGGTGCATAAAAAACAGTGTAAATCTCAACCAATATACTGTCACACAAACATGTTAATTACTAGTTATAGAAATATATTACCATAATGTAAATCAGTCTCTTTTTGTTAAACTTTTCATTCCAAGTACACTTACCATGGTTGGATTTTGATTTATGAACTGGAGTGTAATGATTTTTTGAAGATGTTCGAACAGGCGTGTTTTCTTTGGGCGTGCCATCCATTGCTGCGATGTTTTCCCGCTCATATTGAGATATTGGAATTGGTCCTTGTTGCCTTAAAATGTCGGCAAGGGCTCTGAAAACAGCAAATGAAACAAAGGGGAAAAAAATGGTGAAAAAACTGTTAAATATTGTAAAATATCAGTTTTTTCAAACAACCAGAAACACACTCACATACATAAAGCGTTCTGTACACGACACTTCTTGGCAGAAAATTTGAATGGTTGAATCCATTGGGCTTTTTACGATTTTTATTTTTCCGACAGCTCTTCAAACAGATGCCAGTAAAATGTTAATCATAATCACAGTTGTAAATGAGCTGAACTTCAAAATATTTTCTGTCAGGGCCGCGCCAAGTGCAGATGGAACAAACCTTCAGGGACTACAAAGCACAAAAGCCATGCATCATGAAGGCAAAACACATTTATTCATTCTGCTTCTGGTTTTCAGTTGGAAATTAAATTACTTTTGCTGCAGATGCCAGGCTAAAGCTCAGCACTGCAGAAACATCAGCGACCTCAATTTAAACTGGTAATTTTGTTACTTTAATTGTCTTGTCTGGATTGTGCGAATCGTGGTGTTATAGTGCTGCTACTTTAGAAAAATGTCACTGTCATCTTATTAAAATAACCAAAACAAAGCTCTCCTCTTCACAAGATCAGGTATAATATTAGAAATTCATATTAACAGCCTTTTCAGTCCAGACTAGTAAGATTGATTTCTAATATTCCAGCCTACTACTTTAACTTTTGTAGGGAGCAAATCAATTTGGGATTAATTTATTTTTACTTTAAGACTATCCATGTTTACATTTGCTATTTTAAATGCTACACCTACGTATGTAAATTCGCAATTTAATGGCATTCCAATGAAGACATATCACTTTTTTGTAGCATACATATTACGTATACCCTGAATTTATTCGTATGATGTGCAAGTCAAACAGTGTATGGCTAAACCGATCTCAGTCTGTGAAACTGGCCCAGCAATGTACTTCGGATAATTATGAGTATTTGGAAAAGTACAAGCACCTATTTCCTGTACTCTGCATTTTGGTCTGTCACAATAGCCCAAATACTCACTCAAATCAAGAAATATCATGTACAAAAGACATTTAATGGATGCAACCAGCCTGATAATCAAGGTATGTGACAATAAAATGTTCAGGTTTGTTTTTATTGGGAAATTGCGGGAAGGAACCTAACATTCATCTTGCTGGCAGTGCTCAGCAGTTCCAGTGTTTCAATGCAGTGATTCATAACAGATGAATCCTTAGAAAATGTGCAGAATATTCAGCTGCACTGCATACTGTAGGCTATATTGCATACAAACCTTTAAATATTAAGTGTAATTATTAGCAACGGTTCAATCCAAAAGTACTTCAAAGAACTGAAAATCTGATTTCTAATTTAGTTGAATGTGTTCCCTACAATTGATTGATTGAGCACTCCATAAAGGCTATTACTTGATACCAAATGGTTTGGCATTGTCAGTGGTGTCATAACCTTAGTGTTATTCATTGTCTCCTCTTATAAATTTTTAAATCACACTTCAGTGACATACATATTCTTATGATGGGGATCTGCATCTGTACATGCAGGCTAAAATGTTACTAATTTTGTTGTTTCTGTAAATGTATCTGGCCTAAGAGTAAAATATAAGGTATTATCCAGACAAACTTCATGAAGTACATCGAGTGTTTGAAATGAATTGCTAGTTTGTATTGTTTGGGTCTGGTCTACCTTCTTGTAGGGATGTATGTAGACCCTTATTATGAAAAGAAAAATGCATTATACATGATATTTATGTGTTAGAGAGACAGATTGTATATTCAGATCAGATTATTACAGATGGTCCAGCTGAACAATGTTACAAGGCAAAAAATACTCTTTCCTAAACAATCTACTGAAGGAGTAATGTACACTGAAGTTCTCATGTAAGATATAATAATCAAGTCACAAACTATAAATGTTGTGGTTTTCTATGTTTTGATCATTTGTTGTTGTTGCTTCTACACTTCTGTGTTTTTCACTCACCTTACAATCACTGCATTCTACTTACCATCCTACATAGGTTCCCTTTGGTTACTTTCATCTAGATAAAATGAAGCTACTTTCCTACAAATCAAATTGAATTTCATTTTCCTCATTGTTATTCTGTGATTTGCTGCTGCCAATGATGTTAACTTTAGTATTTTGTTTGTGCTCAACTGTTAATCGGTCAGTGTTCTTTTATACATTGGCAGTGTTTGGGGGGGGGCAAGCACTACCCCAACCCCCTAGTTGCATGTGGTGGCACTCTACAAGCTGCCAAAATAATAGGATATGTGTGCAGCAGATACACGTGTGTTAACACATATGCTAAGCTGGATGCAGTTTTTCTTGCCTCCCCAAGACTAAACATCAAACTCCTCTTACACTTTTTAATATTTCCTCAGTAACAGCAACATGATAAATCTTAACTCTTGCTTCATATGTAGCTCCATAGTAGAGAAGTAGTCTTTTCTATTTTATGAATATTAACTATAATAATATTTATTAAAATAATCTGTATTGGAACTTGTACTCGTGATTATTTACCCACTTGGCTAAAATGGTCAAAATGGTTGAAATCAAAAAAGGATTAAAAAACTGAGGACAGATTGAATTGGACTGTGCATACAAGTATTTGAAGTTCTACAAGCGCAGGGTATCCATCTTCAGCTTCAAAATGATTATAGATGATTTGCAGGTTATAAAATGTGTTCAGTTTTGTCATGACATATACAAACATAAGTATTTTGAGAACAAACAAATAAATGCACATTCTGAACCGTGTAATCGTTTTCCTTAATTCTAGCATGGGCATCCATTTTCAGTGTTAACCAGAATATATTTGCATGTTAAAGCAAGCACTCACACATGCAGTACTTCAAAGGGAAAGGTATCATTCTTGGTCTTTGGAAACAGTATCTGTTCAGTTTTATTTCACATAGAAGCATGTCTACTGTAAATACTATAAATGCATTTAAAAGGTTCAACTGAACATATTTCATCTGTGAAGAAAGTTTCAAATTTAAGTATTGATTATGGTGAATTTCATTGCTGGTTTGATAAATGAAGGATACTTTTGTAAGGCAAGGGCGAAGGAGAGAGTTTGATATTGGGGAAGACAATCATTTTAATATAAATGCCCATTTTTTTGTGGGGGGAGAGGTGAAGTCAAATTAAATATTGGGTTGGGGGGGTATATATCCCCCCCAGGTTTCTATATCACTGTACTGAGGTATACACTTTGATAACAGTGGTGATTCATTATGGTTATGACACAGCATTGGTATGACTTAATATAGCAAAACTTATGAAAAACATTTAGTATTGCAGTCAGATTCTGTCACCCAGCAAAATGAGTCATGTGCATGCCGTCTGCATTTATAGGCCTACATTTGCTAAAACATTTAAGAAAAGATTAACATAAACCGAGTAGAAAAGGGAGCCAAGGACGAAGACAGACATATGTTGACCAAGAAAGATGGAATCAGTCTGTGTATAAATTACAAATACCTGCTTACCTGTGAATATTCATTTCCTGAGGGGGTTGTGTCGATTTATCATAAGCGACTTTTGCGGAAACTCCCAAGACTATGATGAAAGTAATTACCCCACAGGTTATGAAGACTGTTGTGTTTGTTTGAACCATCTTTGGATCAACTGTTGGTATAGGGGAAGGGGGAAGAGTTTTGATCCAGTCTGGCGACTTGTCATTAGTACAAGTTCTCTGATCTAAGCGATTCCCTTTAAATTGACAACAGAATCGAAGAAAACAACTTCCACAACAGTAACGGTGGTCAGTGTTATTGCATTCAAATTCTTTATCAAACTGTCCGCTCACATCATAGTAACCAGAGCATGTTTCATGATTGCCTGTAGTTGGTGGCTGGATCTGCGCGACTCTCCGTGTAGCTGCTGGAGGAACAGCAGTACTGTTCACCTTCACCTTCCGTTTGGGAACGTTTCTAATCTTCTTGTCTGTTGCTGCACAATGCACGTTCAAAGGATCAAAGTATAAATATAGGAAGAGAAGAAGGAGATGTTGTATACCCATGTCTTGACAGTTCTTTTCTGGTGCACCTTTCCTACTTTGCTCCTTTTCTTTTTATTGACTTTTCTTCACGCGCAAATTTTAGGGTTTAATCCTCTCTGGTCACCATAACCCTGACAAACGAGTCTTGCGCTATCCTTCAGTTGTTCATTTCCGTCCTTGTTCCTGCTGCACACTACTGGATTTTCCGAAAAAGCCATTCAGTGGATGTAGGAAGAGCGCTTCTGCCACCCGTCAGCTTCGGCAGGAAAATTATGCGAGGCATTTTATATATTTCTTCTATTCTCTTGTTCTTTTCACTCGAGCACACAGCATATCTTTAATATGAATTCATTTAACTCGACGTTAATGCTGCCGTCGTATGTTTCTGATAGACCGGCTTTCATGACAACTATCTTTATTCTGCAAGCTGCACATCTTGTGAATGTGAAGTTGTCCTAGAGAAGGCAGGGAATTCACACAAAATGCGATTAATCACCTTTTTAGGAATAAACTATACGAATAGGCAACACTAAAGAAATGAAATTCTTTGGAAAGCACTTTTAAGTAATTTAATGTTTGATAAACATCGATGTGCTATTTTATGATTATTTCGTAATTTTCTGATGCATTTCACTTCAGACGGAACTGTTAAAATACTAAAGATGAACCGTATATTTTCAGAAAAATATGTTGCATGCTTCTGTAATCACACTGAACACAAAAGCATCCCCGTTTGTCAATTCTGCTTTGGTTATAAATGTCTCCGTCTCTCGTGCTGCAGCCACAAATTGGACGGATTTATCATTTGGCTTTTATGTGCAGTGGATCTTTCACAATACGAGCATATAAACTTGTAAGTTCACTATAGACGTTTGATAAAGGTGATATATATATATATATATAAATATAAATGCCCATCACGGCATATGCACGTGCTCGGTAATATCCAACTACAAAGATAAAACTTAAAATTAAAAATATAAAACGCATACAGACGACAAAACAGAAGAAGAGAATATGCTATTACTGTTAAGAAAATATATACACGCTAATCAATAACTGCATTAAAAAACATAAAATTCTTAAATAAGTTTAGAGGCAATTAAATGCAGCACATATTTTACAATTACATGTGGAAGAGCATGCAGTAATACATTTCTCTTCCTGAAGATGACTTACCGGGTATTTCCGATTCCAGCTGTTCACTCTTTCAGTTCGGGGACTGAATGGCTAGGATGGATTTCAGTGTTCGGCAAGAGAGCCCACGAAGGTCCGCCCCCGTCGATGACTTTAACATCGGCAGCAGCGTCACTAATATACCGGCAACCAGTTAATTACAAATCACTCTCCTACAACAGCGCAACTGGTTATTGTTATTGCACTTAACACCCAGGTACTCATGGCATTGCATTAGCGAGGTCCCCTTTTGGTGTCTTTTGGTGGGCTGTTATTGCACTCTTCCATGCAACATTCCCTCAGTCATAAAAGCTAAAACACGTCCGCATAATCGCAATTAGGTTACATAAAACTTTATGCTGATCTTTATTCAGTAAAATCAATCAATGTATCTCACATTTAAAGCACAATTTAGGAATATGACTGGAAAATAAGGATCTGAAAATCTGTAATATTCAAAATGGTAACCCTTGACTATAGCTTAATTATACCTTGATGTAACTTGCTCTTCTAACTTTAGCACAATTTTATTCGTAATTATACTACATTAGAACATCTAATTTGTGATTAGGATCGGAACTATTTCTTTAGCATTCCTTTGAAGAGCTTACACTTGGATTACACTTACACTTGGACGAAGGCAACATAAAGCTATTCCCTTTGTCTCCACCCCCTTTTTTATCTGTAGAGAAGCTAGCGCATTAAAGCGTGCTGATACATTAAGCCGGTGTGTGCTGAACGCAGATGCTGTGAAAACGATCCGTGTACAAAAAAAAGCATCCGAAACAGGATAGAAAAAGACATTTGGAGAAATTGCCTGCTTGTACATTTATTTATGTATGTGTTGAAATGGGTTTAAAGGAAATATGTAGAAAGGTCAAACTACAGGTTTAAATATAAATAGGCTTATGAACATAGACCGCAGACATTCACGCGCATGCACACACACACACACACACACACATCTATAGTGCTTCATTATTATATGTTCTTCCTTCTATTACCTGGGGACGGTGCGGACATATGGGAAACACCACATAATAAACTAAGATAAGAAGCAGAAGATATTATGTAACACTCAGCCTGGTTGTATTCTGTGATGCAGCAGTCACACTACATAACTCAATCAATATGCAAACAATTTTGCAAATTAATAATTTCAATTATATTTATTTGAAAGGAAAAAAAATCAGTGCACAAAACATGTATATGTATATCAGAACTTCCGCCCTGGCAGTATCCTTAAAGGCCTGACATTTCAGACCATGGGCTGGTTTTGTCAATTGACATCTAGCACAAGCCAGTGGCATCACTTCAGCCCAAAACTCGTGCTGAGCCTTGTGGAGAAGTGACCTGATTGGATGATGATGATGTCAGCCAGATCAGTTTCCCCGGAGGGTCTTGATAGCCCTACACCCCTGAGATCTGCAGGACTGGGCAATGTTCGAGCAAACCTGCCAGGGTTAGAACAAGTGAAGCTGCTCACCTCTTACCTCAACCAAGAAACAGATGGGAAAAGAACATAGACACATCTATATTTCATTGTAGCTAATTTACATACATTGACCTTTTTGTACAATTTATTAAGAAAAAAACAATGGCAAAACAAAGTGCATTAAGATGTAAGAAAACCTGACTGATGCAAAAGTATGCATTTTATTTAATCACAAGCCTTTCGATTTCTTTCATGAACCCATAACTTAAGAGGAAATGTCAGGTGTTTTATTGTTGTGTAAGTTTGCATACATGCACCTGTCAATATAAGTTCTTGTACTTATGATTATAAAGTCGGGAAGCAGTTGCTAAGTAACCCATTTTTAATGCCATTCCTACTAGTTGTAATAAAATATTTAAGTGCTTCTATGAAATGTATGTAGACAGTTCAAGAAAAATGTTTAAAGTTAAATTATAACAAAAAACCTTTACTGTGATGGACATAATATGTGTCGAGTCATTCAAAGCTTGTCCGCTACTTAAAAAAAACTGAGATATGATTTTGGGCTGCATAATATTCAAGTGGAAAGGAATGTATAAAGAATGTTCAAAAGATTTTGTGACATTAACCCAATCTTTTATGGTCATAATTGTAACTTGTTTGATAGACTGTCAATAATGAAGAATATGCGGTATTTCATACCAAATCTCAAAGCTAATACATTTCTGAAAATTGTGAGGTGAGGAAGATCATTGTGCCAATTAGTTTGTTGTCATGGCATTCAAATAACAATTAACCATCCCCAAGAATTAACCAACTCATTATGGTTATAATGATTTTTTTAAAGATGTATGGAGATAATTAACCCTTTAAAAACCTAAAAAAAACTTTTATAGCATTTCTAAATATAAACTGCAATATCCACTGTTAACGCCTATTATTCCATCCATCCATCCAGCAGTCCATCCATCCATCTTCCATCCACATATCCAGCACCAAGATCCATCCAGTATCCAGATCGAAGAGGACCTGAAGCCTATCCCGGGAAATCACAGGCCACAAGACAGGGGACACCGTGCATATAAGGTCACGTCATCGTACATATTTTTCATTTGAGAGATGGCTAGATTCATGAATATCTGCTCAAGCGCTGATGGATGTGGAACCTACATATCAATTCCATCTATCAATCAAACATATGCCCTTGGACATCAGACCGTCAGAGGTTCATTGCTAACTGTTCATGAACTTGACACATGTCCTGATACTGACATCATCCATGTCTTCATCCATTCTGCAGAATGACATTATTTTATTTAAAACTAGACAATAAAACCACTCTACTGCATGGCAACGATAGCCCCTCGGGACAGCACATGAGCATCACGGTAACCAAATACCTTAAATTATGTACTTGGCTCGAAAGGCACAATTTTGTTAGAAAACAAGGGTGCTTTTAATTTTTCATAATAGGTTTGGTTAAATGTGCAACCTGGAAAAGTATAAAAAGGAGCAACTGTGGGAAAATATAACTGAGCCAGATAGCACAGGGCTAAAACCAAAACTGTGGTTTAAAAAGAAATCCTGAAAGTAAAATTTATGAGCTGGAAAAGAAAGGGAAAAAAATAAAGCAGTATATAGAACTTTCTGGGTTAATCATGAGAAACACACTATAGGAATCCCTTGCATGATTATAATCATTGCAGATTGATTGAGGACTAACAATCATCTGTTGATTCAGGTTGCTTAGATATGTAAGAAAGAAGTGGAACTGCAGTCTCATTTATCAATGCTTTAGCATCAGATGTCGCATGAGCAGATCATGGAATCATGGAAACATCACTTTACAGTCTCAGACGCAAAGTAAATAAACTGCCACACTTCAGTTTAATGAATGTCACTATTCACTCATCCATTCATCTCACAACATTCTGGTCAGGGTTACGGGGACCTGCTACTGCCTCACTCATTGTTTTACACATACAAGGTGAAACAGCAGAAAAATCTATAGGTCAGAAAGTTAAGTGTCTAACTGGTGCCGGAACATTCTCCAATGAGCTCATAAACAAACAAAGCACAACTGCCGCTTGGCTAATATTCAGCTTCTTTACTTGAGCTTCACTTCTTTACTGTGAATAAAATGGCAATCAGCATAGATATATCCAGTATTACAATATTTAAATCTGTGTACTTAATATAACCAGAATGGCAAAATGTAACATTTCTTTGGTAATAATATCTATTGTATTCCAGATAAGAAAGTATATAAAAATGTGATACAAACATAGTCTAACCCATTTTCTGTTTTGGTAGCATGGCCTTGCAGTTCATGATTGTTGATTACATGAATTTTATCCTTGTTGGTGGGGGGGGACCTATGTAAAGGTTTTAAATAACTCTTAGTTGCGTGTCACCCCAGCAGGTAAATGGTATTTCTCACTGGATTACCGTGCATGCTTTGGTACTCAGGAGATACATGTTGTGTTCCCTGTCGAGCAGACTGTGCCACACCACGAATGGAACCTAAGGAAGCAGATACATTTCCCCTGGGTAAGAATGGTTACTCCTATACTGCCTTTGGAGTTTCCCCCTCTGAATCTTTAATGCAATTTGGTATCGCATGTTAAGACAAGATTAAACAAACTCAACTGATTTTAAAAATCATGCATTTATGTATGTAAGGGCATGAGATATTTAGTGATGATAAATATTCTCAAATTTCTGTGTTATATAAAAACATCAAAATACAAGCTTTAAAAAATACTAGAACATCTGCTTGCAGTACTGTATGTTCCAGTACTATATCTGTGTGATCGTGCCGTTTGAATTTCAGTAACAAATACACATACAACAGAAGATAATATTTATGTTAAGTATTTGAGATATGTTCCAGTAGCATAGAACTTAAAAATAAGAATGCAGACATTTACTCTGCACATAGAGAATTTTAGAATGTTACAATATTACTCTTGAAAATCAGAGTAACTCTATACCATATTCACTAATCAATAAGTCTGAATGAGATAGGAATGCATTAGGCATGAATTATGGTAGGTTCCAATAACAAAACCCCCGTTTGATAAATTTCTCTTCGGTCTAACCAGTGACCCTTCCTAGGCATGATGTTGCTGTTCTTCATTTGCTGCTCATGAGTGAGTCTGTCTATTTCATCACCAACATTCTGGTGGCCATAGTTTTTGCTTCCCAACCTGCTTGCGCTTCTCCTACTGCCTCCTCCAGCTGCCCTTTGCAGTACCCGGCTTCCTCCTCCTCCAGCGGCCCTTCGCAGTACCCGGCCTCCTCCTCCTGCTGCTCTTTGCAGTACCTGGCCTCCTCCTCCTCCAGCTGCCCTTTGCAGTACCCTGCCTCTTCCTCCTCCAGCGACCCTTTGCAGTACCTGGATTCCTCCTCCTGCTGCTCTTTGCAGTACCTGGCCTCCTCCTCCTCCAGCTGCCCTTTGCAGTACCCAGTCTCCTCATCCTGCTGCCCTTTGCAGTACCCGGCTTCCTCCTCCTCCAGCGGCCCTTCGCAGTACCCGGCCTCCTCCTCCTGCTGCTCTTTGCAGTACCTGGCCTCCTCCTCCTCCAGCTGCCCTTTGCAGTACCCTGCCTCTTCCTCCTCCAGCGACCCTTTGCAGTACCTGGATTCCTCCTCCTGCTGCTCTTTGCAGTACCTGGCCTCCTCCTCCTCCAGCTGCCCTTTGCAGTACCCAGTCTCCTCATCCTGCTGCCCTTTGCAGTACCCGGCCTCCTCCTCC
>JABFEB020000092.1:18352536-18372014 GCA_019775895.2 Stomatorhinus ivindoensis
TAGCATTTTTCAGATAGAAATGAATGAGCGGTCCCCATAAGGATATGTTTACCCTACATGTGTGTGTGTGTGTGTGTAAATGGATGGAAATTCAGTGGTCCTTGAAATCCAAATGCATTTAGAAATAACAAAAGAAAAATCAATATTTATGTTCCTCAAGTTATTACTGTAGGTCATCCTACTTTGGTGAAAACAAGCATCCAAGGGTCACTGCAATATGAATCTGCACATTAAAGTGATTTTTACATTTAACTTATGTCTGTAAACTAACAGCATATTTTATTTGACAAGTAAAGAATCCAAGATGATCAGAAAAAAGATACACAGCTTCCATAATGAAATTATGACATGATGGACTTTCAGACTTACTCTCAAACCATGTTCATGGCTTTTTGGACAACAACCAATTTAAAAATGGCACCCAGTTGGTCAAACTGCAGTCCCGGTCAGCAATATCTCTTCGTGGCTGTGCTGAACAGTGCACCTTGCATGGTGATAAATAGCCAATGGCCAACAGAGCTACGTTCTGAAGCTACACATTGTCTGTCCTTGACACTCCTAGGCATGCAAGGGAGGACACATTTAGTCTCTTACCAATTTGCTGAGAGAACTTAAATATTAAAACTAATATATAAAACTAAGTCACCTTAGTGTTTTAATAAACCTTAGTATGAGAAAAACCTTACCAAGTTTATTTTTAAGTATATTGACTAATAGCAAATCATATGTAAGGGGGTAAAAATATTAAACTACATACATTTAAATGTACACATTTTTTCTTAATAAAATTTTTGCAGTAAGTCTTCAATTGTTAACCTTTTGAATAAAAGCAATTTTTAGTAAAAGGACAGAAAAACAATCTCATTATAGTTTCATATAGCTTTGGAAATATGTGATCAACATTATTATTTATTGCTGATAAAAAGCAGCTGTAGTATTTTTATGAACACATATTGTCGCAGATGATTACTTTATATATTATCACATCCTCTGAATATGATGTAAAATATGGGATTTGTTTAAAAAAGAGAAAAAAACAATGCAACATAAATATATGGTTCACAAAATTATTCAGTATCATATATGATGCACTAACGTGTGCATTGTGCTCTAAAAGAAAGTGTAGATTTCCTCCTAGAGGTGTTTACACTTTGCTGCACCATATGTTGTGTATGCATAATCCTCTTATTTAGGTTGTCCCTTCATTGGCTAAAACAAAGAGCCAAAGATCAATAAAGGCTTCCACTACTGGACCCCAGATCATTAAATTCAATACAACAATGAATTACCACCATATGGAAATGAGAGCTTCCCTCTCTAGGGCACAATACAATACTGGAGAATAGACAGCATGGCTACAGACGTGGGAATCAACCATCTTGCCAAGAGCAGAACTAATAGTACACCGCATACTCCCTGGAGCATCGCACATCATTGACATTTTATGACTTCAGATCATACTCTAACTAAATTTAATCTTTCCAAAGGATGTTTTGCGAAGTAGTTACAGTCACCCTGGGTCAGTGCTACTGTTGGATGAATAGGCTGCCAGGGCATCTGTTCTTCTCTGCCCTTCCTGCAGCCATGGGACTCAACCCCACCATTTCATTGAATGATGCTTTCATTTGCGGTTGGAATGAGTGCCTTTTTCATCCTCTCCCAAGATCCTTGCCTATAGTCTGGCCTTTTGTTACCACCCTTGAGAATTTCTGGTCCAGAGCAAACAAAAGGTATAAATTTTGAAATGTTAGCTATTCCAATCATTTCAGATATAGGACCTTCAGATAGAATAATAGCAGAGTTTACAGAAATACTAACCCTTAAAATAAAAGTTTTAACTGCCTATACCATATTTTCTTCCTAAGTTTTCCCTTCATGTAGCAGTAGCTATATTTCAATTTTGTTTTTAATTACTGTACTGTTTGCAAAAAAATGTCTTTTTTCCAGGGTGTATTATAATATAATAAGACCATCTCTACACAGAAATAAATAAAGATTGTGTCCTATGATGACAACATGATGTTTCTGCCAAAGACATTTCCATCCTTTTTCACCCAATACTATGCCTATTGTCAAATCCTGCCCATATTACTCTCTTGTTTCCTCCCTGGCATGACCCTAATGAGCCATGCTTGTGAATTGTTTGACATATGTCTTGTTCCCGCCTGTTTATTTCTCACTCCAGCTGCCTCTTGTTTGCTCCCTTATGTAGCTGTGAATAAAAGTGCTTCTCAGTCCACTGCTCCCTAGTCCTGTCATCAATTTGAAGTCGATGTAACTACCCCAGTCCTTCCCCACTCTTTTATTTCTTGTTATCCCTCATGGACTGTTTTGTTTCCCAGCTCCTGATTAAGGTCAATAAAGCCCTTTGTTTTCCCTAATGCATGCCCTCAACTCTTGTGATTTCAGGCCATGAATGTCATTTGCGGGTGGAATGGAGGAAGCAGTAGCAGACATAAGGGCATATGAAAGGGAGTTTATTAAATAATAGATAAACAATTGGGATCACAGGGGATCAAGAAGGGGAGGCTAGGGCACAAGTAATAGGGGCAACACAACTTCATAGACAGAACTGGAGATCACACGAGAAGCAGTTAAATACTAGGCCAACGAGTGAGCACAACGAGAGGCAGCTGGAGTGAATCACATGAGGGCTGGAACAAGAAGTAAGACAAACAAACAAACACCAGGCATACCTTTTTATAGCCATGCCAGAAAGGAGACAGGAGGATCAGGCAGGGCAGGACAGTGACACCGATTATGTACCAGTAATAATGAAAATCCAAAATGGATCAGTAAGATTATTAGACAATAAATCCCCTTGATAAAAGGGTCAAAATGTATTTGTAATAACTAAATATTGTTCTACACTTAAAATTAATCAAAGTGGCAAAACTTTTGGCATTTGGTAATTCCTTAGGTTACAAATTTTCATAAGGTGCTTTGAGTTTGATATTATCTATGACAGACTACAACCCTGTTCTGAGTGGTCTCCAACCTACTGCACAATGGTGCCTGCGATGGGCTCCAGACTCCCTGTGAGCCATGGGATAAGCTATCAAAAGATGGATGGACATTGTTATTGTTGTTATGCTATATAGGCATATGGCTGAAAAGCCTGTGATTTAATTACCTGGCACTTATGAATAACTTATGTGTAAACCTTTTAAGCCACTCAATAAATTGGTTGTATGTTAATAGTGTTTCCATTTCTACACATCTCATTCATTATTGCAATTAGTTTCCTCCATTATAAGTGACCCTAGACAAAGGAGTTAGACATAAATCAATATAATTAGACATGCAACATTTATTCTGAATACATATGTATATATTGTTGGATGGCAATCATGTGGTAACATGTGTTAATCCTCTACACAGCATAAATCAGTGTTAATTTAACACCCAGGATGTCTATTTGATTTCTGCAAAATACATACTTGGAAGACCTTGTACCTTGCCACAGTCAGGCAGAGTAATACATCATGTCTGCAAAGCAGTTAAACTTGATGGATATTTCTTACGGAGGAAATACTGTTTTTAGCAAGCAGAATCTAGGAGACATGGGTGTGAGATAAAATGCTTGTGTGATACAGGATAGTGGTCTTTCAGGATCAATGTTTTGATGGGTGCATGAATTGCATTTAGCAGTCATTCTTGAGGAACATGATGCCCAACTGAACAGCATCGCTTTAGAAGATCCAGCGTGGCTGGGTAATAGTAGCTGGCAGGGCAGCCGAGAGCCACTGGAGGGCATCCAGATGAACAAGAACCAATTGATTTAAATGGTGGACATGTCGGAAAGTGCATTTTAGGGGAAAAAAAATGTGTTTCCTCAGAGGTTTTGATGGTGATTTCTTGGAATTTGGACTGAATTTGGAATTCAGATAGAAAACTGCTAGTAAACTGTATTGTCTTGCAAATTATCTGGAGCTCAAACAAAATACCATAATCGGTAGAAAAATGGGACAATAAGAAGGAGTCGAACACTATTAAATCACAGCCTTATTAGGCTGACATGTGTGTGTGTGTGTGTGTGTGGTGGCGGGGGATCACTTAAAAAAGCACTATACATTCAAATCTACTGATCTTACAAAAAGTGACCTAGGCCTATCCTAAATTTACTCGAGGCAGTTTTGAATATAGCATTGTAAGTTAAGAATAAGTAATACTGAGTCTCATATTTTGGTTTTATTCAGAAAAATTGGTAAAACTTTTCAAACCCGCTGGATTAGTGGGATGATTTTCTTATTCTGTGGAACACGTAGGATCGATCTACGCCTATGTGCCAAATTTAATAAGGAATTATCAGCATGCTACAGGCCTTTAGTTTGAGATCTCTTGTAAGAGATGAATTAGTTTAAGAAAACCTCCACTACAGAAAATCATCTAATTCAATAATAACCGTTACTGTAGCAGTGGCTCTAGTGCTTCTCACTCTGAATATTGATAAAGGTTAAATACTGGATGGCAGTTTCGGTACGTTAACCAATATATTGTGCATCTCTACAAATTGTTTGTTCCATCTTCTAAAAGACAATATGTGATGCAAAATAAAAAGAGTAATAAAGAAGGCAATATATGTCTCAAAAATTGTAAGAGAAAATCATAACCTCGACTCTGAGTGAAAAAAAATTGTGGCTCATTTTTTACGTTGAATTGTGCAGTCCTGATCAGGTGCTCTGCATGCAGAAGTATTTTTGTTTAACTGGGCATATGAATGCGGAGGGTTTAATAAGGTGGGCACACGTCCCAGAACGCATGCAAAACAAGGTGCTGAAAACATGCTACGTATTTCTAAGAATAAATCTAAACTATTAAACTATGTGAAATTGCAAGAACGGCGCACATTAATTTAAAATACACGTATATTTAATTTTATCCTTGTATGTTATTGTCTTAGTTTTTGTTAACTAGAGAGCTGCTAGATCTGCGCAGACAGGTGCCAGAACACACACAAACTAGAGATGTCCCAGAATGTGTCTTGGCAGGATCCGGCACAAAGCATTGGTGATGGGTGATGGTTGAGCAGAATGTATCGGAGTAAAAAGTCATCATTGTGAAAGTAAAAGTTGCAAGTTAAAATACTCAAATAAAGCATAATTCTGAAAATAAATACTATTTAAATGCTGTAATTAAGTATTGTTACTCTGTAACTTCACACCACTGAATGGGACGAAAAGACTTATGATTCTTCATTCCATTCCATTCTTCATACAATGACGGATCTGACAAGACTGACTGAGACACAGACTAAATACGCAAGACGAGCAAGACCTAAACCAAAACAGATGAACATGATCAGACGAATTGACAACAGGTAATTTCCAATGACTTATATTTGTTATAACATAATGGAGTCAAGGTGACAAAACATTCAGTTCTAAAAACACTTAACATTCGTAATGTGATATATATTAAAATGAATTATCTATGGAAATCTGCGATATGGTGGCACTCCATTAAGGGCACCCCCTTCCCATTTTCCCATGCTTTCTGGATTCCAAATCTTAACACTTCCTTTTTTAGCTGACATGAATGGCATGTTGACAAATATTCTATGATGGCTTTTCACCTTTATTTTAGCTTATCAGACCTGGTGAATTAGGATAGACTGTAATGCCTTACAGCAAACTACTTATTATGTGTTTTCAAAATGGGAAATGTCTCAAATGTGGTTGGTAAATACTGTATAGATATGTGCAATTAGTAAATAAGGGAAAGATCTCTGGTAATGAACAACAGATTTGAATTTGAAATCCTGCATATATAAATAGCTACATCAATTCAAAACACCCTATTGAGAAAACAATCAGCCCAGTATTAATTAGTGTCAATTCAATATGTGTCACATTACTATTCACTGTCACATCTGTCAAATAATGTACAGTAACTTGTTTTGAAAAAAAATGAACGTGTTTAATTTAATAGTTAAATCACATTAAATGAATCCATGTATCAACTAATTTTAATAATATATTTTCTGCTTCCATTTAATGAGTGAATAAAGTATCAAGAAAGTGTCCAAGAAGCCTAGTGTTTAACACCAGCTGTATAATGAGGGGGAAAAAATTGCCAAAAATATACTTAAAGCAGTCACCATAATGATTATAGAAACCTTTGTAATGCAATATAATGAATTCATAAACTACTATAAAACAACTATAACTGGTTATAAAATGGCGAAGCCATGTTTACTATGCATCATGAATGCTCTGCAATGCTTTCATATGTAATGCAAAATAGATACCTTCTACTGTAATGGCCATCATAATGGATTATGAAGCCGTGTAATATAGATGAGAGCTTCTAAGTGCACTCACAATGCATAATAAATTTGGCCATATGCCTTTTTATAAATAGTTATAGCTGTGTTTGTAATACTTTATGAATGCATTATAATGCATTATGAAAGTATCTATTATGCTTCATACATGACTGCTTTAAGTAAAGTGTTACCAAAAAGTTCTTATAAATGGAATAGCTAAATACTTGGCTAGGTTTTGAGTGGTCTGTCTACAATTCAGTTTATTTTCATAGACCCTGTACATTTTGTTGCCTGATTTTGCATGATTCTAAAGTTTTATGGACACGCATCTGTAATGTTAGAACAGAAAGAAGAGTTTAATGGAACAGATGCAATGGTTTCATAACTCTAACCATTTGTGGAAAAGTCAAGAACAATGTTTTTGAAATAAAAACACATTTGAAATTCAAATGCCCTGATGACACTTTTTAACAAAGCAATCACAGAAGAAACATGAGTGCACGTTAAAAACAGTAGTGCTGTTTGTGGCCAGAAAAGTAACTTACACCATGGGTTGGAAAAGGTTGGCTTCATTTTAAGGTAATTGAGGGAGGGATTACGTCCATTTATCACCCAGTATTATTTGGCATATTTTTTCTTATGTCAAAACATATTTTTGTAACAGCAATTATACTAATTTAAATTTATATATAAGCACATTGAGTCCATCATCCATCAATTAAATTGATCCAGTTTATTCAAAAGGTTCCGAGTCCTGGCTTCACTGAACCCTAGGATACGAACCCTACAGTTTGATGGGTTACTGTGTACTATGCTGGGGTTATAACAAGTGAGACACATCAGATACAAGTCAATAATAAATCAAAAGTTTTTTCCCTATATGACAAAGGTGTAGAAAGTTACATCACAGCAAAATTAATCTGTATAAGTGTGCATATGTGGTGGGCTAATCACAAACATTCAGTTGCCCTGTATAATATTGCATAGAGTGCATATCTAAAGCTCAGTTATCAGCACTAATGCAGGCAAGCCATAAGAATTGCAGCCTAGATTTTTCCATATTCTTCTATGTGCTGGGAAGTCTGTATTTTTTCCTGCCTTACCAACTTAACCAGTAAATTGATTTGAGAGGAAGTGTTAAAATCTTGTAAATTTCTTTCAGCATTAAATGCTGACATTGACATGTTAAACAGTTTAAAAAAAGGCACATGGGGGTGGAGGTTCAACCAACATGTTTATTCCTCTATTAATGAGCAAAGCCAGTGGGAGGGAAAAGTTTCAATGTTCAATATTAACTGTTGCAAAACTTCTGTAATGCATATGTGGTTCTTTCACTAAGATTACCCATATTTGAAGTGTGAATTAATGGTGGTTGATGAGCTAAATTAATAATGTAATTATTTTGAAATTTTAAAACAGAATTTTTGGCCAGCTTAGATTAGAACAAATAAGGAAATTCTTTAGTCAATAACATCATCGCATGAATTATTGTATCTGAAAACATATGTATAGCACCAAAGAGGAGGGAGATGGCAAAACTGATATATACTGATATATACAGAAAATGATTTTTGGTATGTTTGTCAAAGCTATTGTGGCAATATGATAATTCATGGTTTCTTGGTGGAACAAACATCTTATAACAATTGAGCTAGATATACTTCTCCTAATTTTGGAGTTGAATATATAACATTATTATAAAATATATAAACAATTGCTGCAAACAACAAAGTATAATCAAAATTATGTTTACGCCCCAATTAATCAGAAAAATTGGCTAATGAAGTCACACCCATTGTTGACACTTGTATAATTAAGCACACAGCCATGTAATCTCCAAAAAACTAACAATGGCAGCAGAACAGGTGGCCGTACAGATGAGGTTAGTGACTTGGGTACATCCTAGGATGACCTCTCTGCAATAATTCAGTTTGCCATATTTCTGCCCTGCTAAATCTGCCCTGGTCAACTGACTGTGAATGAATTGTGAAAGGGAAACATTTGGAAGCCCATTCAATTGGTTGGTTGGTATAAGCCTTACAGAAAACTCACAGAAAGGTTGTTGATCGCACAACAGCGACACTTAACCTAATGACAGTAAATCCTACCAGCAATGTTCCAGCAACTAATCGAAAGCCTTCCGAGAAGGTTATGTAGTATAATCAACATTATCCTTGATAATAGCTTCACAAACACAAGGCACCTGGTTGGCACGTCTTAGTACAAAATTTCCCAACATATCTTTCCATGTTTTTTCAGCAGTTCCATCCCACACAGATGATACCAGATGACATCATATTAGGGTCTGGAGACTGAGTAGGCTGACTGAGATGTCCTTCAGTTTGCATTTTCATCAGATTGCTCTTGCACAATTCTGAAGTATGTTTTAGGTTGTCAAGATTTGGGTCTGTAATAGTTTATATTATAGCAAATATGGACGCTTTGGTCTTAGGCCAAGAAGAACTGAGGCAGCTCTGGGAGAAGAGTCTTCTTTAGACTTCTTAAAACAATGTGGCAAAAATCACCAAGTCTCACCAGCAAAGCTACTACAATCTCCTTCGTGTACAACAATTGGACACACACACGACTCAGGTACTCACCCTCCCAGCATCTCCATTGGGCCCAGAAATTTCAAATTTTGATTCATCATACATGAGAAATCCAGTTTCTGTATTTTTGGTCCTTGTAAGTGTCTTACTCTTATTCTGTTGCCGTTCTTTAAAGTGATTCTCCCAGTTTCCTATATTTATAGTGACCACAAACCCCCATCTATTAACAATAAATGGTGTCAGCCTGACTAAACACGTGAGCTAACTCAGAAAATGTCAAAGAAGGCTCATGTACTGTAGGCTCAGGCAGAGTCATCATTAGAGGCCCAGACCAAAAGAGAACCATCCCAAGATAATGACAGGCTAAATAATAATCAATTATACATTTTTAGTAGCACTTTAATATAATTAGTATTAATTCTTATACTTACCATTATAATGCATTATGATGGTATCTATGATGGATCCATCATAGATACCATCATAATGCATTATAATGGTAAGTATAAGAATTAATACTAATTATATTGATTGACATAAGACATT
This sequence comes from Stomatorhinus ivindoensis, assembly GCA_019775895.2. Classification (NCBI taxonomy): domain Eukaryota; kingdom Metazoa; phylum Chordata; class Actinopteri; order Osteoglossiformes; family Mormyridae; genus Stomatorhinus; species Stomatorhinus ivindoensis. The sequence goes on from JABFEB020000092.1 coordinate 18,361,900, forward strand.
ATAATGTTGATTATAATGCTTCATAAGCTCCATGCTTCATAAGCTGCATTTTTTGACCATTATATTATTCTTAGTCTCCAACACATAATGTTTCGGCCTGAAAACATTGAACGATAGCAGAAAGGGGTTGTGGATCCTGTGAGTGGGCTGAAAAATACTTCAGACCACAGTGAATTATATCTGTGTGTCCCTCAGGAATAGTTTTACAGCTGGCACTGTGTCTCCTCAGCTCCCGATAACGTTCTGCTATGAATGTATGAACTAGGTCACAGCTGAGAGTATAAAAACGCATTTTATGAACGGCTGAAAAATGAACATCCTCGTTGACCTTCAGTTCTTCTCACAGCGCAGAGACAAGTGCAAAAGGAACCATGATAAATCTTTAATTTGTTAAATGGAAAACGACATCTAAATTGAGGTATCCAGCACAGCTTATGGGGTTATTATTTTCATCTCTATGTCTCTTTTTATTTTATTTTCCTATGAATGCAAGATATAATTATCCCAGAGAATTGGGAGAAAAAGCTAAATAAATTATCTAAGGATAAGCCTTTATGCTTCCTATAAATATATATGGCCTTCATGCTAAACTCTAGTCATATTATTGAGTACTCATGGGACCAATGAGGCTTTGAAACCCTCAGTGGGTAGGATTATTTGTTTACCGCTGTCCATTTCAAGCCTGTGCAAAACAGTAAAGTAACCATTAGAGTTATACTCCGTGGTTTACATTGATGTCAGTACATGATAGCCTCAAAGACGGAGTTTCAAAGTAATAATCCTGTATTAAAGAAGCATTAAAAGCTTAAGAAACTGGGCTGTCCTGCAGCAGAATAAAGAAGTAATTTATCTTGAAATTTTGGAAAACTAGGTGAAGTCTATGATGAATATGTTGTATTAATCTAGTGAACATAAATTTAAGCAATGGAAAGAAATGTTGAGAAAAGGCTACAAGCACTTTAATGTAAAATGTATTCCTGGTACACCAAGGAACTGTCACATTTGGTGCGTCGCTGTGCCAGGGTGTTGGCGGCGTGGAGCAGGCAAGACGACAGAGAGGCAGGTAATCCAAAAATACGGGGTTTATTCGGAAGACTGACAGGGTAAACGCCACAGAACACCACAATAACGGATCAGACAAGACTGTCTGAGACACAGACTAAATACGTAAGACGAGCAAGACCTAAACCGAAACAGATGAACATGATCAGACGAATTGACAACAGGTGATTTCCATCGGGGTAGAACACAGGGTAGCGAGTGGGGCGTGGCACACACGAGGCTCGGACGGACGGATTATGACAGGAACACTATTCAGATGATTTTCTTTTCTGTCTGTCAGTTTATTGTTTAGACAAATAAATAATGTATAATGTAGTCAGACTTACCAAAAATGATCTTAGGCACATTAAGTCAGAGTTCAAGTCCAGATAGGTAAACTCTAAATAGGGCAGTGGTATTGTTTTAATTGCAATTTTTCGTCAGGATCTGAGTTAACAAATACAAATTTATTTGAAAGGCAGTGTTTCACAATCTGCATTGTGAAATTGTATCTGTACTGTGTATTGTGGGATGTTCTTAGTAAAGAAGAATTCTACACAAAACTATTATTTTCAAATTTGTTTTTCACCACAGAATGTTTAAACCTTTCTCAGAAGGGAAAATAATGTCCAATGATTATAATTTTCCAATTTGAAAGCTTTCAAAGTAAAAGTCTCATGGTTTCCTACAAAATCTGATCTTGAGTGATGTACATTTACATGTAAGGCATTTGGGAGATGCCCTTAGCCAGAGGCATTTACATAGGTGCTTAGAAGTTGCATAAGTTAATACATTTTGATACAGGTTCTAAAGAACCCAGCTAAGAATACTATCATTCTAAAAAACTCTCTTTGCAAGTAATACATTTTTTTAAGTAACAGTATGATCCTGGAAGTGATAGTCCAAGTTCTTCTGAAGGAGGTAGGTTTTTAGTCCTCGTTTGAAGACACCCAATGACTCGCTGTTCGGACACCTAGGGGAAGTTCATTCCATCACATAGGTGCCGAAACAACAAAGAGTCTAGATGCATGTCTACCTTGACGTAAGTCATTCATTTCCCAATCCCTTACATTAATCATATTTTACATAAATCGGATTTACATTGCCATATCATTCAAGAAAACATACAGCAAAAAAAGTTAACCCTTTACTTGAAGCTGTCATCTACAATACATTATAGATACCCACACAATGCCTTACAATGGTCAGTTTAAGAATTGAAGCAATATAGCAATTTATAATTGGAGTTGTAAAGCATTATGTTCACAGGGTCTAATGAAGCTCTCATCTATAATGCCCTATAGATTCCTTGGTAACACGTTATAATGGTCAATACAAGAATTAAGGATACTTTGTACTGCATTATGAAGGTATCTATAGTGAGTTAACTAAGCTTCATAAAGCATTCATAATGCATAATAGACATAGCTAGTTTTTCCAGATATTTCTAGCCATGTTTATAATGCTTTATGCATTATAACATATTATGAATGTGTTCATAGATTCTTACAGACATGGCATCCAGAGAAAGTGTTACCCAAAAAACATTAGGCTGAATTTACTAGTAATACATTCTAAAGAACACATGAATGAAAAGATTAAGCATACTGTAAATTAACTTACAGGCATATGTCGCCTTTTTGTGTTAGCTTTTCCGTTAACTCTTTGTAAATTTTTAAGTAATACATGTTTCATGCATGATTTCTTTTTTACTTCTTTGTTTGTCTTTGAGTTTTTTCTGTGTTGCATGACAGTTGTTATTTTCTTTTTCCATAAACTCATTGGTTTTAATCGTTGCCACTCAAAGACATGAGTGGAGCCCCCTGAAAATCCTATCAAAAGCACCCCCCCCAAGCACAGCTACCATTATCCATGGTCACACACTCATACCCCCCACTCCAGTGTTTAAAGTCATGGAAGTGTGCCCCTGCCCCCCCATTATGGGCAGCCCTGATTTTGATTAATTAGGCTTTTACAGAGAATTCTAGAGCCTTAAGAGCACGCCTTTCAAACCTGCTCCAATTCCCATTATATTAATATGTTACTTCATGCCTAAAACCAAAAGACTTGTATAATTGCAATAATATAAACTATTAAGCAGAACTATTAGACAGACAAAGGAATGTATTTCTCTTTTGTCAGTATGACTGGTATTATGACATTTTAAAATAGCTTTAGAAGCTGATGATGTGAAAAGCTCACTATACAGTTGCCCCTTGGTTTCCACAGGGGATTGGTTCCAAGACGCCCTGTGGATATCAAAATAAATGAATTCTCAAATCCCTTATTTAAAATGGCATAGTGTTTACATATAACCCATATACATCCTCCTGTCTGCCTCAAATCATCTCTAGATTGTTTATAATGCCTAATGCAATGTAAATGCTACATTGCATTTCCTTTCATAATTTACCGATTATCTATAATATTAAATCCACTGTCATGTGACGTGAATAATACTGATTATCTCATTGCAATAGTACCTGCTATGGGTGCCATTATACAGTATATTAGGCAAGTGAACAGTCAGTTGTTATAGTGATTGTACTCGAGGCAGTAGAAATGGGCAACTACAAGTAATCAAACAACTTTGACAAGGACCAAATTTTGATGGCTAGATGACTGGGTCAGAGTATCTCCAGAATGGCAGGTCTTTGTTGGATGTTCCTGGTATGCACTTGTCAGTACCTACCAAAAGTCATCCAAAGAAAGTCATAAGGCATATGGATAGTGATGACTAGCCCGTCTAGTTAGCAAATACTGTAGCAAATATTGTTGAAAAAGTTCATGCTGGCTATGATAGCAAGGTGTCAGAACACACGGTGCATCGCAGTTTGCTCGATATGGGGGCACAAAGCCGCAGACTGCTCATAGTGCCCATGCTAAACCCTGTCCACCCATAAATCACCTACAATAGGTGAGTGAGCGACAGAACTGAACCACGAAGCAATGGAGGAAGGTGACCGGGTCTGATGAGTCGCATTTTATTTGGACATCCAGGTGTATCTGCATCATTTACCTGAGAAACAGATGGCACCATAACATGGCTATAGGGAGAATGCCGGCAGAGGTAGTGTGCTGCATTGGCCAAAGTTCTGCTAAAACATAGGGTCCTGGCATTTACGTGGATGTCAATTTGACACATACTACCTACCTAAACATTGTTGCAAATCAGCATTCAGCCCTTCAAAGTAACAGTATTCCCTGATGGCAGTGGCTTCTTTCAGCAAGACAATGCGCCCTGCAACACTGAAAAAAATGTTCAAAAATGGTTTGAGGAACATGAATGGGCTGACTTGGCGTGTAAAATTCCCCAGATCTCAATCCAATCGAGCATCTGTGGTTTGTGCTGAACAAACAAGTCTGATCCATAGAGGCCCCACCTTGCAACTTTCAGAACTTAAAGGAGCTACTGCTAATGTCTTGGTGCCAGATACTGCAGGACACCATCAGAAGTCTTGGGAAGTCCACGCCTTCATGGGTCTGAGCTGTTTTGGCAGTGCAAGAGGGATTTTAGACAGGTGGTTTTAATGTTTTGGCTGATCAATGCATCTCTGAACACTCAAAGAAAAAAAAGAATGTCTTACTGGATCATGTACTCCCTAGATTCTATACATTTTATATAGGTAAATTCTGCAAATGGCAGCACGTTCTACTTATTAAATGTTAATTAGAAACTGGAGATCACCTCGTTTTCCTGATGCTCCAGCATCTTCACGGGCTGTCTTTGGGCAACTGGCCTGGGGCAGCAGGAAGAGGAGGGGGCTGCTGTACTTCAGTAGCGAAAGCCTTTGGCAGGTAAGGTGGATCAAAGAGACCTGCCAAGGGCATGTCCAAGGAACGGCCTATTCTGCATGAAGAGACCTTTTCACTTACACTTCATGGCAATGCAACTTTATTATATGCCTGCCTGAGCAACTGTTGCTAAACTATGTGTTCGTCATGTACACAGTATTTTTGTGCTTAATGTCAAATATATAATAGGGTCGCTGCTGAAGCAGTTCAAGTGATGTATAGTGTTCTTCTTTGGTATTGTGACAATGTGATACCTACAGAAGTCAAACTTTTCTTCATCCCTTTGTTACCTATTTTCCAAAATGTTCTCAAATATTCTTCATTCTTAATAAGTGAGGGCTACAATTCATCAGAATACCGCAGCACCTTGTCGGCTCCTCAGCGACTGAGTCATGTAAATTACCAGGGTTGGCTTGTTCTCATTTGTAGAACTGAGACAGGCTCCCTGCCGTTCCATGGAAGTCACTATACTGTATGTAATGGCACCCATGAGGACAGAATAAATGAGGAAATCTGCTTAGATAACACACTGAAACATTCACTAAGCCAAGTCAAACGTCAGGCTGTCTGTAAACACTCAACAATCTCTGCCATGTCAGTCTGATTAATGGCAAAACACAGAATGACTGGGGAGAACTCAGACACGCTTCTGATTACGATAGTTTAATAAAGCAATAAAATAAAAGTTAATAAAGCGGAAATCTGAAAAATTAATCTTTATAAGCAAACACTGCATTTTTTACATCTATATATCAGTGACATGTTCCATCAAAATTTAATATGGCCCAAGCTTTGATACTGCTTATCTGTCATTTGGGTCCTCATGAGCTATTTTTCTATAAAACATCCAACATTGAAAAGGATTCCATAAGGTTTTAATGATTGGATGTATAGAGTAACCACTGGTTTCTGCAGTAACACATCCCAAGAGAATTCATCAAAATACTTTAAAGACCACATAAATGTCCATGACAACCTTACAAAGGACATGTTTGTTTTTATTGTGATTTAGAAATGCATAGTAAATCCTCAGATTAGTGGACTACAAACATTATCAGAGATTGTTTCAGGCTCCTTCAGTCTTGGGAGGAAAAGAACCTTGTTCATTATGGCTATATTCATTCCCTGCACAGCAGCATCTTCATATGCTTTACATTGTATCTCTCCGGGAACTGTAACACCAAAAATGGCTGTTTTGACCATCGCGCCTACCCTGGGGTCAAATTGACCCCAAATGCACATATCAGATGGCTTCTCTTCGTAATATAATTATCGCAGGAGCATGTAAGAATTAAGGACACGTCAGAGATTAACTGGCTTCCAGGCCTTCTCGCTGTACAAAATGAAATGTAAGGCAATATTACAATTTTGTGATGAAAGCTGCAGTAACAAACGCACCACCACTGATATTTAAAGGGTGCCAGAAACTGTTAAGTGACCTGTGCTTCTAGTGCCAGTGACCAAAGAAATGACAGATGGAGGGTAAGACGACTATTTAAAGGAGAGTGGGGCCCGAAGGGCTGTGCCCTTTAACAGGCAGAGACCTGCGTCTGCCCAGGAACACACAGAGATGTTTCACTAATACAAATCACAGAATAACATAGGTAAGGAATTTACTAAAATAAAGACAGTTAAAAAGTCATTTCTCTTGTAAAGTGATCACTCTGCAACATTACAGAGATTCATTTCAATTTCATGTTGTGCGAACATGAAACGATAGCTATTTGTGTTGTGGGTGAAAGCCTTCTAGGTTCCCATGAAAAATTAAGCATGCATAACCTGCAGCAAAGAAACCAAGAAAATGATGTTGCTCAGTTTTTAGTAAGTTGTGTATATCAAAGTGTGCCCCATAGAAAGGAGCTGGTTTTGGATAACAAATCTGAGACACCTTAATACAGATGTGGCCAGAAGTAACATGAAGCCTATTTACTATCTCTGAGAAGGTGAGATATAATTATTCAAAATATTTATTTAAGGATGACTTTTTCACCTCTATTCAATTTTTGAAAGATCATCCATAATTATATGAGACTATTAAACTTCAGAAAATATCTCTCTAAGAGAGAGGTTTCTGAAAGGCTTGTATTACATATTTCATCTTCTTTCCTGCACATACATCATATCTAAATGTAAAAAGGTATGTCAGTGTTATGAAAGGGAATGACATCAAAGTATTTAGTAACTTGTACAACCTTGTCTTGGATAAATTTTACACGTTATAAATATAGGGAGAATTTTTCTTCTTATATGGCTATATTATTATTATTATTATAATTATGATGATGATGATGATTATTATTATTATTCTTGTTGTTGTTGCTGTTGTTGTTGAACTAACTAGGGGAAATCTCTCTGCATCGTAAAACGTGAAGGCTGTCTTATTTGTAATATTTCGAGCAATTTGCTTAGCAAGACAACCACATTCTGCAACTACTGTTGCAATTACTGTAGGTGATTGCCACACCTTAATTTCATCATTCATGTAAACCTAGACAAAAACAAATGAAGGAAAAATATTTCATCCTTGAAACAGTTCTCTGCAATAAAGCCATTAAGAATTTTTTTAACAAGGTTAAAACCAAGTACAAGGCAAATAACTTCTAATTCAGGACCTTTATTGGGGGCACTTGCAAAGGCAAATAAGCTGCTTAATGTACATGTTAGCTTTCAATGTGGCTCGTTTACCTTTGAAATCATGATTCGGGTGTTTGGGTACTATGAGTGAGCCAGAGAAAAGTAAGTAAAAATGACACCATAACATGGCGCTTCATTCACTTGATGTGTAAGTTAATTAAACATGCAAAAAGGAAAGGTTATTGTTCCCCTGCTTATCTCAATCCAAATAGTCAGTTAAAGTCAACTGTTTGAATATTGTGTTATACAGAAAGACCTGATTTGAGCCAGCCCTGTTTCATATAAATATCGATGTCTTCTAATTTTGTCATGGCAACAGGGTATGGTACAGGCAGAAAAGGGAATGTGACAATCCACTTGTGGCTCCATGAGACAGCAGGGGGTTATTGGGGAAATGAAACACACAAAGGAAACCAGGCAGAGTAGCACAGAGTAATTTGACAACACCTAATACAGGTCAGAGTACCATCACACAGTAACAATACACAGAGTAACCTTACCTGACCAACATACAATGACTAACTGGAGAACAGAGCATGAGCAGGTAAACAGGTGGATATAATAAGCTAAATCATAAAACTAAGAGACTAACAGAGAAACAGAATCTAACACTAGGAAAATAACATAGATAGGTAAAACATAACCAAAGGCACAAAGCTAAAACCAAAACAGAGCACAAACCACAAACTAAGAACAAGAAAACTAATACAAAAGAAACACCTGGGAACAAAATGTAATAACTGCAGAGGCACCTGGTCTCAAACTCGTGACTAAAGGGTTTAGAGCTACACACTCAGCCCATTGAGACATGCGGCAGTCTGCGGAGCTGGGGACACACGCTGTGGACTTGGAAAGCAGGGAGGACAGGATGGCCAGCGACACCTGCTGGCCAAATGGAGAGGAGACACGAAAGGTTGGGGCAGACGGGTGCTAACCATGACAAATTTTGACATTTGCTACCAGAGTAATGTCTTCAGCACATGTTCTAGAGGTACGTTACAATAAAATAAGAGCTAAAGTTGTTGATGTTCACCAGCTTGGAAGGATTAAGGATACTGGAGAGAGTAGTCATTCTTCTCATGTGAGGCCACCCTGACAAAATGTTCCCAGACAGCAAGTCGAAAAGTCAAATGTCCCTAGAGTAACACTGAACAATCACAAAGTCACTCTCCTACTGACATTGGTATGTGTCTACCATCATCGCGATACCAGACACAAATTCACAGTACAATATATGGCAAGAGAGAATTCTGTGATCTGGAAGACTTGCCATCACTGACAGAACCATCATTTTCACTCTTGCACTAGAAGGATTTCTTAAACTACTGGTAAACTATGTCTGTTTCATCATTAAATACCAGAAAGGGCCTTAGGCTTTGATTTAGAATATATGCAAAGCAAAGTTTTATTGTGTGTAAAGTCAAACTAATCAAACCTGAATCTTTTAATATTTCATAATTTACTGTTTTTGGTGGATTCACCAGCAAAAAGAAGATAACAGGGGTGATTTAAAACTGTTACAATTTAGGATAAAAATGACTTTCAGCAGCTGGGACCCATTTAATTACAACTTCTACATTCTGAGAGACCTCCCAACTTATATGCACACCATGCTAATCAGCAATCCATACGGGTGAGGTGTAAATAATCAATCATGATTTAAGCAGATGGAAACAATTATCATGAGTGCACATGAAACACCTTCTCATGTTTTGCTGACAGCGAAGTAACAGCTTGTGGAATTATTGATTCTGGGATACCCATTGAGCATTAAAAAACAGTAATCATATTCAGGACAACAGTGTGAGTAAATTAAAAATTGTACATTGTTTCTAATTCCATATGAAGATGTATAGTATTTCTTTAATGGTCACACATTTATTGGACATAAGAAATCCTGTATTAAAGACTGCTGTTATTCATTTCACTGTTGCTTTCCAGTTTATTTATTTATCTTTGTTTGTTTGTTCATTCGTTTATTGTAAAATTAATGGGTCCAAAATATCCTGGTTATTTAATAATACTTCCCTGAAGTTTTGCATTTTTTGCAAAGGCTTTTAGCCCAAAGGTTATACAGAATTGATCAATTAAGCACTTACTAATTCAGCTGTAAACCAGTCTTCTTATTATTGTTGTAGTTATTTATATCTTACTTTGTCGCCGTTGTGCTGTATTGATTAAAGGAACTTTGTCTGATCAATATTATTGTGCATGTGCCATTAATAACCTTGATTAAACCTTTCAAATGGATTTATGAGAGCTGTATTGATTAATATGCCATTTTTCAAGTCCAACAAATTCATGTTTTTTTTTTCCTCAAAAGAACCCAAACATTACTTTTTTATGCAAAAAATATATGTAGGTTTAGTGCTGAGCTCAGTTGATCATTGCTTCAACACTAACAGAAATATTACCTTTTTATTCTTATGTGCTCCCCGCCTCATCCTGTCCTGAGTGCCCCCCGCCTCATCCTGTCCAGAGTGCTCCCCGCCTCATCCTGTCCAGAGTGCTCCCCGCCTCATCCTGTCCAGAGTGCCCCCCGCCTCATCCTGTCCAAGGTGCCCCCCGCCTCATCCTGTCCAAGGTGCCCCCCGCCTCATCCTGTCCAGAGTGCCCCCCGCCTCATCCTGTCCTGAGTGCCCCCC
>JABFEB020000092.1:18372403-18390434 GCA_019775895.2 Stomatorhinus ivindoensis
CACACTGTGCCCCCCGCCTCATCCTGTCCATGGTGCCCCCCGCCTCATCCTGCCCAGAGTGCCCCCGCCTCATATTGCCTATGGTGCCCCCTGCCTCATGCACTGAGACTGGCTGACAGTGACTCTGTACTGGATAGCCAGTCATGGAAGATGTATAGAAGATATAATGTCTCCTGCTCTAGACAGATGGATTCATTTTGTATTCATTGTCATTTGAATTATGTTATATATAAAATATATTACATCCATTTTGTATGACTGCTTAGGCCATTCTAATAAAATAAAGAATTACAATTGGAGAGGTGGACATCCCATCATTCAAGCTGAATCCCAGCCTTGACCCTCTGCTGCCTTGAATACCCCCCCCCCCCCACAAGATGAATGTACAGTAGAGACTATTATGTTGATTGCATAACTACTGTGTTTTTCTTATGTTTTTACACTTCTGCCAAAAAGGCAAAATCACTTTAGTATTGTCCATTACCTTTGCAGGATTAAAATGACATATTTTCTGGGTACAAATCCTATTTTTAGGGTACAGCGATTTGGCACTGAATCAGAAAAAAAGTTATTGAAATGCAGACTAAAAAACATCCCACCGAACTGCAGATAAAGTGGTAAAAACACATAGATTATGAAGATGTTAGAAAACAATTTCAAAGTTTTTGGACATCTCAGTGAGTGCCATCAAATCAATAATCAGAATGCTGAAGGCTCGCCATACCACCCTGGCATTGCCTACAAACGATTTCCCCTTAAAAAGTTGTGTCCAAGATAAAAGGAGACTTGTAAGGGAATACAAAAAGAGACTAGCAATGATGTTGAAAAAACCTACGAAGCTCAGTGACTGGGACTGGAGAAAATGTAAAGTGTTCAGCAATATCAGCATTCTACATAAGACTGGGCTGAGTGTGGTAACAGGAAAGAAGTTTCCAGAAAAATCTTACCATGCATCTGTAGTTTGCAGCAAGTAAGAGTGGCCAAGGTAAGGGGGAAGAGGTCAGATGAGATGAAGATAAAGACCACTACGTTAGCCTTAATAAACATCAGGGAAGATCTCTTCAGTCAGGGAAGATTTCTTCAGACAGATCCAGTGGGATTCATTTTTGAAATTTGCCTGTCCTTGGTTGTGTATATTATTTGTAAGTCACAGAAACAAGCGTGTCTATCGAGTGCTGGGGAGAAAAACCAAACTGGTCACTCCTAAAATAATGTCTCTGTTTTCCATTCTAAACAAGTTGGCTTTGCATTTGATTTGTGCAAAGTGTCATTTCCATTTTGGAAGTACACAACATCCTATATCAGCTTAAATATTCACAATAAAATTCATCCATCCATTTATCTTCTAACTTTGTCAGGGACATGGGGAGGGGGCCCACGGAGCGAATGACTGGGCTATACATTAGATGAGATGTCAATAATACTGAGATATGTTTGGTGTGTTTTCTAGTTTGCATTGTTTATCCAGTTGATTTGCAAGAACGTACTGGCAGCCTGCAGTTGCCTTACAAGTCCTTGGGAGGCCATTCATGCAGTGAAAAGCTGAGAAATCTGGGAGACACTTTAACTTGAGACTTTTATTTGAAGATAGTCTTCATAGAATTGCAGAAATTTGATGTCTACAAAATCAGAATAGTGTGATTGCATTTCTCATGATGACATTTGTATAAGATACAAATACATCATAGGTATACAGATGATATACTGCAGTACAAATGATTCACTGTGGTTTCATGTGCATCAGTTAAGGCTGGTGTGCTACAGATTAGAGGCTCTGTGGTTGTTAAAAAAGAAGCAAACAATGTTGATCTTGCTAGTGACAATGTAGGAAACACACAATAGCACCTTATTCCTTTATTCAATCTACATATGCTAAATTAATTTGTCTAGAGTAGTCCATGCAAGTAAAAAGCTGTCATACTGTAACCACTGAAGTAATTACTGTTTGATAAAGAATGTATATTCAGTATGTCAAGTCAAAGTGTTTGTACTCAATGAAGAAGTTTAATAAACATACTTCCAGGGAAAAAAACTGCACAGACAGCAATTTGTGTATGCATGTATTCAGTACATTTTTATTAATATTTCCAGAAATGCTTTTCCAATACAAGCCTGGAGTTTTTACCAGGAAGCATAAGAAACAAGCCAGGGGTCGTAGATGGGATGCCAGTCCATCACAGGGACAATACACATTCACACAAACTATGGCCTATTCAAGCAGTGCAATAATTAAAAGCAGTTTTTCCAAACTTCAGTGGACATATTGGAACAGATTCTATTTAAATTCAAATAAGAAGTTTGGTGCCAGAAGCTGAACAATTCTGTCATAGATGAAAATAAACCAATAACTTGTGTTTTCTAAGATGACTTAATGAGGCCGGTCCTGTCAGTTTTAAAGCCAATTAGTGGTGAGTGGTATTTTTAGAATATAAAATCATCATATTTGTACCGTTCTCTTCTGATGCAGTGTGGTATTTCTGTCCACATGTGCTTAATAAAACCATTCAATTTTCAAGCTGCAGAACATTATGACATGAAAGTGTCAAAAGATTGCATGGACAGGTTATTAGTATATAAAATAATTCTATTTAAAAATATTTATTCAAAACATTAGCTTGTAATCTATGATATAAAATGCTAATACTTAGGCTAATTGTAATTAAACTGGCTAGCCTTGGCATGTGTTTATCAATTCAAGGATCATGGGAAAGCGACCTTCCTAATAAGAACATTTTCCAGGAGGCATCGGCATAGAAATCTGAGTATTTTGGACACACTTCATGGACAAAGGATAATACAAAACAGAAAAACAACAAACAAGAGGAGACAGAGATGGATGATAGCATTATGAGGTGTGGTTGAGAATCTCTGTGTTCTGTAAGAGGCTCTGCCCTTCATTCCTTCTTTATGCATAGCTTTACTATGCGTTTTAAGAACAGAATCTTTTTGCCATCAGAGTTGAGACTGTTATTTGCTGATGGAAACAAAGCAATTTGTCAGGGTACAGTGGCAGGATGGAATGAAATGTGCTATATCAGTTGTATTATAATATGCAGCTAAGCTCCTTGCATTTTTGCTGTTTTCAGATGTGTTTGTTTTAAATTGTTACTTGTAAATTGTTTTCGTTGTGTGATTTATAGTAATACACGTTTTTCACACATAGACGGAATGCCTTTATTGTCATTGTACAGGTGAGATCAACTTCAATCAAATTCCGTCTTTGCACATCTCATCTTTCTCTGATATTAGACAGAAAGATATGCAGGTGAGTGCAAAGCTTATGGTAAGAAACCTTCTGGTTTCTGTAAACATATGGCAATGACATGGCGTGAGGAGCTGTGCTAATCTCTGTGTTGTATTATTGTGCACAAACTATCTGATACATCACAGTTCATTTATTCATATGTTATAAAATATTCTTATTTTATGTATACTGTATATTGTAAAGCTATTATTTTCATCTTTAGTGTGAAAATGAAAATTGAAATCTGTTATGCTGGAGCAGTAGCATTGCTGTGTTGGATTGGAAAAGGCTGAAACTGATCCGCCGGGCTGCATCCACAGCAGGGTGATCCCATGACGCCTGGTAGGTGACGAGTGAGAGGAGGACAATGGCCAAATTCCAGGCCATCTTAACACCTCCCAACCCCCGCAGGAATCCCTGAGTGCCCTAGGCAGCTTCTTCAGCAACAGGCTGCTCCACCCGTGCTGTTCTACAGAGCCCTTCCTCAGATATCTTGTTCCCGCAACAGTCAGACTCTATAACAGCAATCACCACTGCTGTCAGCGGACACTCACAAGTGCACCGGGACTACAGAGGCTACATCAGCCTCCCCGCAGTATTATCGTTGTTGTTGTTGGCAGTGTTATTATTACCTCTACTACTTGCTGTTCATTGTAATTATTATTGTCACTGTTATGTGCCACGTCTCCTCGCACTGACCCACCTAACCTCATTGCAGACAAGCTGCGTAGCACTGTCATTGCAAAGCTGTGTGTTCAGGTAGAGCAACCGCAATTACGGCGTGGGATTTATTTCAGTGCTCTTTTGAAACCTAAACATATTGTTCAGGGTCTTGTTTCAAGAAGCAGGATTTCTTGCTTAGCTGGATAACTTGTTGGATTTAAGGTAGGTTGGGCTAATTATAGGTGAATGAAGATGAAGTCCATTTAGCCCAGACTATTATAAATCCGCCAAGTTATCTGACTAAACAAGAAATCCTGCTTCATGAAACTACTACAGGTGATTTAAATTGTCTATGTGCAACATAGGTGAGTGTCCATGCTGTACAGTCTCCTATACCTAGGAAATACTCTTGATCTTCCCAACATCTAAGAGATGAAGTTTTGCTACAAATAAATAAATGGAATATCAAAGGCAGGGAGTTGTGTATTATCCACTACACTTTCCACCCATTTCTACTGTACCATCTCTGCTTTCCAATGCTTCTGTCTTTGTTCAAATTTTTTTGATCTCCCCTATTTGTTTTCTGTATCTTTGCCTCAGATTTTCTTAAGTCTTTATGCACTGTGTAGCTTTTTGGAAAACTATCAATTGAGATGTCATCATTAATTATTATGATGTCTCTTTGACTCCACACATTTTTTTTAAATGAGAACAAGGGTACCACTTATGTTTTACTATTTCTTTTTTGTGGATGTGCAGACAAAGGTAAATGGCAAGATTAATGGTGTTGTTTATATATTAACTACAGCTCAGTTTATAAGTCTATGGAGAGATCAGTGCACTATTCTGATTCTAAAGGATATCGATTAGCATCCATAGTTAGCTACAGTGGCTTGCTGTCCTGACATGGCTAGATAGGAAACTGTATGCATGTAAAAGAATATTTCTTAGGTGATGTTTATTTGACATGGACGGTTATAATGATTATAATTACTTTCTTGTGCATTCTCCATCCTTTGTGTCAAATTCAATCGCAAATAAATAGTATAAAAATTATTTTTGGAGGCTTTTGTTTGCAAATTTAAAAAGATGAACAACACATTTTATATATATAATGCTTCATCTTAGTAAAGTCACTCAAAGTAAAATTTTGTACACTGTATAAAATTAGCACTAGTTTACATTTAGGATGTGGAAAACCTGTTTTGTGTATAGTACAGTCAAGCAGTGATACATTACGTTCATTCTGGCAAGGTAGCATAGGGATTTACATATAATTATCAGTGCATAAACACAACAATGTGGAGGGCTACTCTGAATGAGACTAAGCAGGGAAATTGGCATCCGTGCGGTCACATACTTTTGAGTGAAACTGAACAGAGCCAATCCAGAATGCTGGGGTAAATTGTACAAATTTCCAAATATGAAAGCACAAGTGAAGCCTGGCTCATGTTTATTGAGAAAGTGTAACATTATTGTGCAGCTAATAATGCTGATGGTAGTAAGGAAGTCCCTTACCAACCTGCAGCCTGAAATGCAGTTTGTTAATACACAAAAACCAATATTTTCTAGGATATTGTTGATATTTTACAGAAACATTTCAACCAGTGGGCATAGTCAAAAGATTCAGATTCCTTTAATAGGAACCAATCTAGAGGTGAGAGCATAACTGTGTGCGTTGCAGAACTGTGTCGAATGACAGCACTGTGAATAAAGAGCTGGACTATCCGATGTAATAAGAGACAGGCTTGTATGTGGCATGAGGGATGAAAGCACTCGAAAGAGATTGCTCTGAGAACCTGGCTTAATGCTGGCACGTGTAATTGAGATAGTGGTATCAGTGTAGCTAAGGATGCCTCTGAATTACAACAAAAGGAAAATGAATGTGCAATGCATAAAATGTCAGTATACAATAAGGAAAAAGACAAATGTGTTACCATTGTGCCAAAACCTCACACAATGCAAATGTTTTTTGGTTCAAAGACAAAAAATGCCGCAGGAGAGGTCACATTGTGAAGGTATGTAAAGAAGACAAAAGGCACACCGAGTTCAAAGAGAAAAATGAACAGACAAAAGCAAAAAGCACAAATGTCCACAAAAAAAATCTGAGAAAGACATGGATTTGTCTGAACATGACATTGACTCAGACAAAGATGACATATCATGCTTAGAACTGCCCAACATTACAGAAACACATTTCGGGATTACATGGGTCACACCAGAGGTATCAGGAAAGAAACTGAAAATGGAATTAGACACGGGGTCAGCCTTGTCAGTGATTAATGCAACTGATTAAAAAATAAAAAACTGTTTTTGGAAATACCACTGCAGAAAATAACAGTGACGCTCAAAACCTATAACAAGGAAAAAGTTGTTTCCCAAGGGTAAAATAAATGTGGATGTGGCATACAGTACAGGGGGGAAACAGCTGAATGCATATGTATTATGTGGTGAAGACCCAGCACTGCTTGGAAGCTTTTGGTTGGGAAACACCCACCTCAATTAGCATACAATAATCACATTGATTGTGTCATCAGAAGCAACAGTAGCAACATTGGTGAGGTGCTTTCTTAACTTCTAGCAGGTGTAGTAAAAAGGGATTCAAAGGCATTCAAAGGAATGAAAGCTGTGATTAAAACAAACAAAAATATATATACTTAGTACTCTGATATTCTTCAAGGCCTGCTTTATCCTAGCTACTCTAAAGGAAGTGAAGTCAGGAATGGAGTGAGTGTGTTACAACCATTGCTGCAGTTTTTTTATTTTATTTATTTTAAAGGTCATAATCGACGGAGAATTACATATCTGCTGTGATTTTTAAAGTGATAGTAGATGCAGTATATAGCCAGTTAGTGTCCACTGGCACATCTAGAGAACTTTTTTGTATTCCTAATAGGAGGGGGAAAATTTATCTTGTGACGTTCCTCACAGTTTTTATGCCAGAAATGTTTAGTCATAGTAGTGTTGAAGGACAGGATTTGTGCATTAGAGGGGCATATTAGTACCTTGGTGGAGATTAAGCAGATTGAGGGATTTATACATCCGAATGAATTGGAGCACACAGCCAGCTTAGATCTGGCCGTAGTCCCTCCTGCAGCGAGTGTCTCCCCTCCAGCCCCGGCACCAGCAGCCAGCCCACGTGAGCCATGTATGACAGTCACATGTGATTCTAGGGGCCCTAAACCTTTTTGCATAATGCAAGCATGGGGGAGTAAATTTATTTGTCTTTCATTTTCCCTGTTTTTACATTATTCTGTACGAAAAATGTTGAAATGTATTACGACACACTAATGTAAAGCGCCTTGGGGTGATTCTGTTGTGAAAGGCACCATTTAAAAATAAATTCATTTATGTCCTTTGTAGTGGACATGTTGTTTTTGCATCTATCTTTTCACTGATGTTAGGAAACATATTTATTCTTGTTGTACACCAAAGAGAACATGCTGTGAAATTAAAAATAAAAAAAATTTAAAAATCTAAATTGTAAGATGTCTTATTTCCTCCAAAGACAAATAACCTAAAATTGAAGGACAGTTTTCCCTTGGGTCTCAGGAGGATACCTTCAAATGGAAACAGAAGAGTCACTTAATGAAATTCTTAACCATCTACAGGGACAATTATGACAATACAATCATTGTCTCTTTGGTATCACATCTATTCCAAGAGCAGGTGTTTTAAGGGGCACACCGAGGTACACAGATAACATCATTATGATGGACAAAAAAATGATCACTCATAGTTTTGTTGGGTTGCCTGGCATTAACAAGCAAATTGAGGACATGACAAAACACTACTCTGATTGGCATACTCTAAGACCCAGAACAGCCCACCAGAAGCATACTGACTCTGTGGTGGCAGCATTCATTACCATGGTCCCAGGGTATCTTGATGTTCCAGAGTCAACACACATTTTAAATGGCCTGAAGTAGTTGCCGTGAATTCAACAAAATCTGAAAAGACAAGTGAGAATCATAATTTTCATAGCAGCACTGCCTATTCAAATCATTAGTGGAAACAGACTATAATTTATCTCTGAGGAGTTAAAAATGTTCATGAAGAACAACAACATCTAGATTTTTACCTCTATTCGTCAGCATGTATGCAAAAAGTTTGGCTGAGAGGGTTTCATAGACAATTAAGTAGTGATTGAAAGCCATTGGTCAAGAAGGCTATTCCATCTTGTGCATTTAAATTCAGTACATGCAACGAAGCATAAAATGCCAGCAATGATGTTCATGAAGAGGAGTCTCACGTGGTTCTCATGAATATTGGCGTTTGAAGAGAAGTCCAAAAAAAAAAGCTCAAACATATGAAGAACAGAACTAAAAAGGCTTTATTGTAGGTCAAGATGTTCTTCCAAGAGACTGCTGAGCTGAAAAGATGCAATGAGGAATAATTGGAGTCAAAATAGGTCCTCTCAGGTTTACTGTTGATGCATATGGTGGCATTATGCAGAACAGATTTGTGGTGCCAAAGTATAAGAGACACCTGTAATTACCGCTAAACCACTGGAAGATAGCTCTGCATCAGACCTCCTGGCATCTACACCAGAGGGAACTGATAGCACCGCTAGCATCAGTGACTCATACCATACCGAACACACATGTAGTAGCAACTGTGCCAAAACTGAAATGTTTTATGCTTTGCTAAGTTACTGTTTAATGTGCCAAATAATAATAAGTAACTAAAATAACTTTTTCTATTTTAGGGCAAAATAATGTGTTTTGCATTGCATTTATTTTAGCTTCAGTATCAGATAAATGCATTAACATGTTACTGTAAATTAACATATGAAACAATGTTTCCTTTTATGTTTTACCAAAAACATTGTGACAAAGTAATCTTGATTGGTTTCAGAGTAATACATTGAGGCTTTGTTAAATTGGGGAAAACAGTAAAAGTTTTTTCACTTCACTGTTTGTTATGGGTCCAAGCACCATAGCTGCTGGAACCGTAATGTTTTCATTGGATTGCTTTTTTTTGTTTCATTTTAATTCCACAGGAATATTCTTCCATTTTCCGTGATCTATTTCCTTGTCATGTCTTCCTCGGCAATTGCAATCAAAGCAATACCATTGTGCTCATGAATTATCATGCAGGCTAACTAGCTAAGGAAAAATGCATGTTTTATTGCATACAGATTCTTTGAAGCACAAAGGAAAGCAAATGAAAGTCATTATTTAACCTGTTTTCATAAACATATATGTTTCACCCAGTTCTCCTACTGAATTCGTAGTATTAAAGGGCCAATTATAACCATTTTCAGAAATAGCAGGGTTTTCTATGTAACAGGTTCATTGAGATTTAGTATTATTACGTACACTTCTACAAGTTAAGATTGCATTCCTTATGCCCCTGACACATCATTTGTGTATCTCTGAACTGTGATCTATTATCTCCTTCGCTTCAAAACATTTGCTTCCTAATCCCTATACCATACAGAAGACTTATGATACAGTTCCTATAAAAATATTCAATTACAAAACATGGAGAGAGCCAAATATTGAATACAATTAAAAAAGGAGGGGAACAGTTAATATTGGTTCTCATAGCTCCTTTCTTCGGCGCTAAATATAAATCATGAATTTCTCAGGAAAGATTGGTAACATTTGAAGCTGACATCTATAATGCATTATAAATGTCTACATAATGCATAATAATGGTAGGTATAAGCATTAATTCAGTATTCCAGCATCTTGACAGTCGCAAAGCATTATAGTGTTGATTATAATACTTCATAAGCTCTAATGAGGCTCTCATCTATGATGCACTATAGATACCTTCATAATGCATTATAATGGTTGGTATACGAATTAGGGATGTTTAGTACTGCATCATGAAGCTATTTATAATGCATTATAGATAAGAGCTTCTTAAAGCATCCATGTTGCATTATAAACATGGCTATAATGAATTATGCCTTTTTATAAATATTTATAGCCATTTTTATAATGCTTTATGAATGCATTATTATAGGCATGACATTCGTCGAAAGTGTTACTGAAGCATTTGTACTGGATTTTAGAAGAAAACCTGACTTCAATGTATTGGTTTAACTCTTGGAAAAAGTTCTGATAAAGCAACATGAAGAATAAATCTTGGTATGTCCTTTCAAGAATGTCTGAAGTACCTCCCATGCCAGCAGAAACCACCATAATGGACAGGAGACAGTTAAGGAACAGAACCTGAGTAACGAACATTAAATTAAATACGAGCTCTCCTTTCAAAATTATGAACCACAAACTCTAGTATCTACAAAGAATAGGCAGTACATGATGTAACATTTAAGCAACAGCATGTGTAAGTAAAAGATGACTGGTTTAGGTCCAAGAAAATGATCTGTTCTTGACACCTTGAGAAGAGAATTACTGGAAATGTACAGTGTACATAAATTATTAACTATTAAACTATTAATTTCACTTAAAGCCATCTCCTAAGAGGCCATCTGCTAAGAGGCTAAACTATGATAGCATCGTTAGACTGTAAAACTACACTTTCATATTTTATGGTTCAGGCTCAGTTAAATAGAATCCCCGTTAACCTGCTGTTTATTAAAGTGAAACATCCTGAGAGATACGCTGCTATTCTGTGAGCTTTATATTAGAGCCTTGACGTAATAACTGAAGTGGGAATAAGGGTACATGTACTTAGGGCTCCATTACAATGCTCAGGCCTCTGTGAAATTAGTTACAATTTACAAAGCTTAGTGAACAGACACGGAGGTACAGCCACTTGTGCATGTCCTGTACAATTACTATTTAATTGAACTAAAATTCTAATAGCAAAAGAGCCACTGCACCCCAAACTGCTTCATTCTCTCGGCCACCATCATCTACACTTTAAAATCGGTGTTTAAAAATCCAACACTCTGAGAAGTAATGCATGAAAAGTGAAAGAAAGGCCTCTTGCTGTACGATATGGATGATTTCCTGCGATGCTCACACAGAATCAATTAATTTTAGGGTATTTATGAGAAACATTTTTAAAGTTACTAGAACTTTTAAAATTATTTTTATTCATTTTTTATTTGTTTTGATAGTATTCCAAGTAGAATGTCAATGTCTATATGTATATACCTCGTGCTTGTGGGGGGATAAACGTTTTTTGAAAGGTTCAGTCCATTAACATGTCTTCTGCTGTGTTAATTAGTGTCCGACAGTAACTGGGAACACTTGAGTACTCACCACAGTCACAGTCTACACAGGAGAGAGAGAAGAAAGTCACACACTCACTGTAGATAAGTTCAAAGGCAAAGACGGGCTTACAGATCACTGCCACGTGGTACAGCTGAAATTCAGAATTCATTTTGGGCACCATTAGAAGACTGCCTGCAGAAATGAGCTTGATTCAAGTCAGCACACGAGTGCCCGGGAGAATTGGGAAGAATTTACAGCATGCACCATTTGTTCCTTTAATTTAGGGATCCTAACTGGAGGTGGAACACTTTATGGCTGAGCGGCTCCCTTCCTCATTACGAAGGATTCTGGTCTCAGTCTGCAGATTTACTCCCATTAGCGTCATAGTTTAAGGCACATCTAATTGGATACCATAGCTCTTGTTACTCTTTTAGCGAATGGTCATTGTGTTAAAAACGATTTTGCATGGAGCTTTGAGAAAATTATCCATATATTCCAAAGTGCACTATGAGCATTTAGAAAGCATAATTTTAAATTTATTATAGTACTATATTATCAAAATGATTAAGCTCAAAATGTAACATGGTAAATACGAAGCATTTGATTTGAAATTTGAAAACTGATTTTATTATGTCAATTGATAGAACTTTAATATCAAATATTAACTATGTTTTATAATGTCTTCTGCTAGACAATTTAAGTAAATGTCAATATCTGTTACGACTCAGACTCAGAGATTACGGATAAAAATGCATTTAGTGGCCTTCATTCATGTGAGGACCTGCAGACAACTCACTGCAGGAAAGAGAACACCAGTGGTAGGATGGACAGACCCGGGATAAGGTGCAAGAGAGGCAGACTGAAAAGAGGACTGGACAGCCCCAAACATGAAAAAGTGTGGCGATATCACTGGCCACAGCTTTGATGTTTAAATGACTGATAGCTTTACAAAGCTGTGCAAGTACATTTACAGAAATTATATTCGTTTCCTTTTTTCTTTTGCATCATGTGCCTAAAAGAAAGCTGAAGGAAACATTGTATCATTTGTAGGCACTACATCTACACCAATAGTGAGGCAGACAATGGTGTTTTGACAATTTCTGCACCCATATTCAAACATGCTTGTATTTAGGAGGTGGGTTTACACATAGATGTAACTGTGTGCAAAGGTTACAAGTACTTTTGTTATGAACTTTACTGGTGGGATTACATGTGCGGCCGAGGTGAGCAAGCTCAGCTTTTTTATGGCCCTTGGAGTCACTCGTGCGACTGAATCAATTACTACAGCAGTTTGATTAAGTGCAGCTGCCAGGCCTCACCACACGTCCCCAGTGAGCGACCGCAGAGTGTTATAACACGGCCTCATGGTACCTTTCACTGGCATCATCTGGCCAGCGTGGACGCATTTCGCACGCTGCATCCCCCACCTCCGCCGTACTCACCGAATACAAGACACGCTGAATCTGTGCAACCACTATAACGAGTGATGAAACAGGCAACATCCAGAGAAATTCCAGAACTTTGAAGGTCATTTCCTTCAGTGGGATCCATAAGAGGTCTGCTCCCTTATCCATAATTACTGCAAAGGAATTTTGCTGTGCGCTTACATTTCTGAAATGTGCACATGCACAAAATACTCCCAGTCTGTCACATAAATGACACAAAAGGACTGAGACTTACATCCTCTCAAAAATAATAAATAATTAATAAATACCAACCGGATTAACAATCGCTATAAAAATCTCACAACATTTAACTTAATTAGAGTTAAAGGTGAGCAGCAATTGGTGCATCAAACTCTTAGTGTCAATGCAGCCCTGTCACCCCGGCATGAGATTTGCGCTTTAGTTACAAACTTGTGTTGACAGATCTATTCCCCTTCTCAGGGACTCTGGGGAGTGCAACAGGAACAGGACTGGAATAATAACAGTAGTGGCATCAATGAGATGCAGGGAACGGAAAGAAGCCTCGAGACAGAGAGCTATGAGGTGTCTGCTCCATGTTCAGACTGACATTTCGAATAGAATCTGAGATTGAATTCATTGTATTGTTTCGAAACCCCCCATAGCAATGCTTATTAATTTGTGGAATTACGAGTGAATCTTCTTGTAGTGACCCACGGCCACAGCAAGCAGCAGACACTTCAAATAATACTCCTAACTGACATGGGCATGGAATACGTACATGAACCTTGCTAACATTAACATGACCACAGAGTCTCTGGGTGGTCCCTTTGATAAAATGTTAGACCAGTATGTGTAAATAGTTAAGCAGGTCGCATTCAGTTGCCCAGCAGATAACTATATCTTACCAAGGTTCCACCAGTAACTTCACATCATGCTCAGTAACTGAGGCAATGAAAGAGGGCCCATACTCTGATGCACGTCTACGCTCCATTCAACATTGTGAGACATGATGCTGTTATACTACCATTTCATCTTGTGTTTTCTGTTTATCATCATTTTTTTGTTAATAAACAAAGTGAATGATGAATCTGCTTTAACATTTTGCATATTTGTTTAAGGTGTCAAGGTTTGTTGTAAAGTACTATAATTCATGGACCTGAGACATCTATTTTGTGACAACCCGATAGAATGTAAGTAATTGAAAACACAAAACTGTATACTGAGCTAAGGAATAAGAATCTTTGCATCCATTATATTGTCAGTTTATTATTAAGGTAGATATTGATAAGCCCTGTGTCTAAATACTCTGACAAAATATATTCTATCTATCTGCATTGCATACATTCACATAGCTCTTTTATATTAAAATTGTGCTTTCATGTGTTGTAGCTGTGGTGCCCGGTTTACATGAAAATCAGTACAAATTATTTGTGTAGTATTTTCATTTCAAATGAGTCAAAGTTTCATACCACCTGCCTTTAGGATAGGTCTTGCTGGTTTAAGTTAATTGATGTTGTGTAAGACAACTTGATTTATATTGCTTGGAGACATGCTTAAAAACAACATAACTGGCTTTTCTCTAATTCTATAATACTGTTATAAATTTAAATTGATCAAATCTCCAACATTCAAAGAAGTGACATGTAGTACACATTTCTAAGCATCTTAGGGCTACAGATA
Organism: Stomatorhinus ivindoensis; assembly: GCA_019775895.2. Taxonomy (NCBI): domain Eukaryota; kingdom Metazoa; phylum Chordata; class Actinopteri; order Osteoglossiformes; family Mormyridae; genus Stomatorhinus; species Stomatorhinus ivindoensis. The sequence goes on from JABFEB020000092.1 coordinate 18,386,533, forward strand.
TGGATTCTCTTAAAGATCCTAAATCATCTCAATGCACTAATATAATTTTTTGTGGAGACGTATTAATGTTAAAAGGCAGAGCTCCAACACAGTTCTCCCTGAGGCAAACCCTGGGTGTACTGAAGCACTTACAGGATCTCAAAGCAACTCTTTACTGTCATGTGCTCTGTGTGCTTCCAGAAAAGATGGAAGTTACACCTGTGAAACAATAACCACACGAGAAAATCGCATTTCTGACAGAATATCTGTTGACCACCTAACGTGTAATCCGTTTTCGTATCAGGGTAAACACAATTCACCTGCTGTCACTCACCTAACTTAATCTCTGCTTTATTATCCATCAACTCAATTACATTTTCTACAAAGGCCTTAAAGCTCTGGGGAAAAAATCTGATAATTATCACTCTTTAAGCTCTGATAAAATACAAGCTATGGTACAGGGACAAAATAACCGTATCAACCTGACAAAACAACGAAACGTGTTCCCCATGTTACAGCTATTAAATCATTTATGAACTTTGTAAATGTTCGGTGTATCTCAACACGAGAAAATTAGACAATATGCAGTAGAGAGCTGAAAACGTTAAGGCCAGTATAAAAAAATTAATACAGACGGTCACATTACTGTCATCCTGACTCATCTAGACTTGCTTTTTTAACGGGGAACCGATTTGAAGATGCTGACTTAAGTGGGTGTGTTGCAACTCCCCAATGATTTACTATTCAATCAACATGAATGTATCATTTGAGATTTGCAGCCCCACCTCCTCTTTCCTGCTTATTTGCTAGGGGCAGCACCTCATTCTTGGGAGAAATAAGACTCACTGGTGGTGTTGGCTGTTTGCAGGCCAGCCCTTTTTTTTTTATTTATGTTAAACAGTACTGCCTTGCCCTGTTTTGTGGAAATGTATAAGCCTTTTAAGCACACACTGTTATAATGAAAAAAGAATCCCTGCCAAATAGTACAGTGATTTCCCAGCCAATGTATGCTACGCCCCAACGGTCTTTGATCCCAGGCTAAACAACTTGTGTTGTCAGTGTAGCTGTTCTCTAATTGCACAGCTGGTGCTGATGTTGCGTTTGAGTGCAGGCGGTATTCATTACTCCTTTGATGACTGTGAAACCAGTGTACTGCTTTTACTCTAACTATTATCGCTTCCTCACGATTCCGTGCCCCCCAGCCCTCCTCCCTCTCTGCCAAGCATTCATCATTAACTCAATCAGTAGGTTAACGCAGAAGCTGAACCTGCTGCCTCCCCGCAACAGACATGATACCAGATGCTGGGTTTTACTGAAAACAAATCCCATTTTAAGCTCACTAAATTTTATTCCCACTCGCCACAGTCAGTGTGTCTGCAGGGAAGGAAGCCAGTGAAACACTGGACCCCTGTAGTTTTATTTCCTGCTTCCTCTGATACTGTATGTTTTTGTTTGGCAAAATGCAGTAAATCCAGGAGGACCCTTTGGGAGAGATTTAATCATTAAATTCTCTAGAATAGCCAGGTATATCTTTTATTTCATATCATTTCATTTCTTTTATATCTGTAATATGAAAAATTCTGGGGCAGTTTCTTTGCCAGTTCCATCTGAAAGGTTCTATACATCTATAAACACACACACACACAGCTTTGTAATTATCTTTGCGGGGACTGTAAATTCATTTCTGTGGGCAAAACCCTAATTCCAAGAATGACAACCTTAACCCCTACTCAGCCCTAACCTTAACCATAAGTAACCAACCAAAATGCAAGTCATTTTTGTATTGTTACTCTCTTGATTGCAGTCACAGATGTTTATAAAATTGTATTTCCTCTTGTGGGAACTGAAGGTTATGGTTCCCATAATGTCAAAATAACAGGCTTTTAACACATTGTGGGGACATTTGGTTTCAACAATTTAACATATACCTGGACCACATATATACACACAATATGGAGAAAAGTATTGGGACAGTTGGTCATTACACCTACAGGAACTTTTTGATATCCCATTTTAAATACACAGGCATCAATAAAGAGTTGGTCCCCCCCTTTGCAGCTGAAATAGCCGCCAATCTTCTGGGAAGGCTTTCCACAAGATTTTGGTGTGCTTGTGGGAATTTTTGCCCAGTCATGCATTTGTAAGGTTGGGCACTGATATTGGACATGAAGGCCTGGCTCGAAATTTCTATTCTAGTTCATCCTAAAAGTGTTTGATGGTGTTGCGGTCAGGGCTCTGTGTGGACCAGTCAAGATCTTCCATACCAAACTCACTGACCCGTGTCTTTATGAACCTTGTTTCATGCTCTGAAGCACATACAGTACATGCTGGAACAGAAAAGGCCTTCTCCAAACTGTTCCCACAAAGTTTGAAGCATAGAATTGTCCAAAATGTCCTGGTATCCTGAAGCACTAAGAGTTCCCTTCACTGAAACCAAGGGGAATAGCCCAGCCCCTGAAAAACAAAACTATACCATTATCCCTCCAAATCCCTTTCAATTGGCACAATGCAGTCATGCAGCTAACATTCTCCTGGCATCTGCCAAACCAAGACTCATCCATCAGACTACTAGATAGAGAAGTGTGATTTGTCACGCCACAGAACACATTTCCACTGCCCCAGAGTCCAGTAGCGGCGTGCTTTACACCACTCCATCCAACGCTTGGTATTGCGCTTGATGATGTGAGGCTTGTATGCAGCTGCTCAGCCATGGAAGCTGCTGGGATTAATGCCAGAGAAAGTTTGAAACTGCAGTTACTAAATCAACAGAACATTGGTGACTCTATGTGTCTCAGCACTTTGCGATCCCATACATTATGTGGTCTACAACTTCATGGCTGAGTGTCACACACACACATACGTACAGTCATTTGAAAAAATTAGAACACCCCATTAAATGTTTAGTTAAATGTTTAGTTCTTTTTAAGAAATATCAACATATCACTATTAAATCTTCTTCCAAATCATATGTGTCGATAAAGGTGATCTAACTGTATCACCTATGCAAAAAAAAAGAAACAAATTCACTTATTTAACAGAAGAAATTAACTATGATGCCAATTTCCTCTTGGGAAAAAGTTAGGACACCCTCACATCCATTATTATTTAAAATGCATAGAGTTAGATTCAGGTGCACCACATGAGGTGAAAATGATTAGAACATTATTACAGAGTTTTTTGGTGGAGTCTGTCTTATTTATGCCATAGATATTTAGTTTGGTTTGCTCTTGATTGTTGAAATGAGTGGGATCACCATGGTGAGATCCAGAGAGCTCTCTGAGGCCTTCAGAAAGAAGCATGTAGATGCATATGAGTCTGGGAAGGATATAAAAAGATCTCAAGACAGTTTGGAATCAACCATTCCACTGTCTGGAGAATAATTTACAAGTGGAGAACATTTAAAACAACTGCCAATATGGCCAAGGGAGGCTGTCCTAGAGCAGACCCCATGCTGAAATAAGTCTCCAAAAATCCAAAAATGTCATCACAGGTCATACAGGAAGCTCTCGCCACAGTTGATGTCAAGGTACATGCATCTACCATTAGAAAGAGACTGTGCACGTTTGGTTTAAATGGAAGCTGTGCAAGGAGGAAATCCTTACTGTCCAAAAAATACCAGGGAAAGACTAAAGTTTGCCAGAGACCCACCGAGACAAAGACCGGGACATTTGGAACAATGTGCTTTGGACAGATGAATCTGAAATTTAATTACTTAGACATAGTAACAGAGGACAGTTTGGAGTAAATCAAAGACATATTTTGAGAAAAAGAACCTCATGCCAGCTGTGAAGCATGAGGGTGGAAATGTCATGGTTTGGGGCTGTTTTGCTGCAGCAGAAGCTGGCTAGCTCACCATCACAGAATCTACTATGAATTCTTCATCATATCAGAGGGTGCTTGAGGACAATGTGAGATCATCTGTC